>OZ018389.1:40421698-40470057 GCA_963969525.1 Ontholestes murinus | reverse complement strand
GATTTGAATACTCCGGGAAAAAATGAGAAGGTTTTATCTGAATTTTTTTTTTGTATTAATGACAGACAACGATATAATCAACAAAATTCAAAATTGCCAAAAATCGTTGAAAAATCCTGAGAAATACGATGGGGATTCGTAATATAAGGTGCCCTATGTTGATAAGAAATAATGCGACGTGCTGAGAGAAATGTAAAACACTGTCAAATCTCCCTCTCTCTATTCCCACTTCTCCCGCTACGCTACATCGGTCAATGTCGGCCTAGCAGCCTTCGAAGATGGAGCTCCCTATCGCTGTTACCGCCAGATGTGAGATTCGCGCTGTGATACGTTTTTTAAGTGCAAAACCGATTCTATTGACATTCATCGTCAGTTAATCGAAGTTTATGGGAAAAATTGCATATCTGTTCAAAATGTTCAGTGTTTTACATTTCTCCCAGCACGTCGCATTATTTTTCCGTGCAAAAAATGGGGGTTCCTACTTTACTGTTCTATTGCTGACCCCCTACCCCCTAGGGGGTTGAGGGTAGTGGGTCGGGTTTTGTATCTGTAGATGTTCTCCTCCGAGGCGAACAAATTTGAATTATATTTTATTTTATTCGATTTGTAGTTTTAAGATATTTCAATGTCTTCACTTAAATTGAACACCCTGTATATATAATGTTTTTGAAATAATAAATGATGGCTGTTACTAATTTGTTTAAGCAATATGATACATATCTTTTTTAATTCCTACATATTACAAAAGAATATTGTATTGGCTATCCTTTAAAAATAGAGGACATGAAATAGAGTTGTCAATGTCAACAAAAGTTATTTCCAATTGATTCATTACTTAATATACAGGGTGGGCCACGAATAACGACCATTAAGAGTTTACGGGGTATTGGTCATTCCATTTGAAAAAAATTGAAATATGATGTTTTTAAGTAGGCGCTGAAATATTGATATTTTTGAAATACCAACTGTCAAAATTGACACATGTCATTTTTTTTCCTTTGTAGAGGAATCCATTAGGTACAATACAAGATGCCGCTCGTGTGTCTATCTTGTACCTACTAGAAGTTATAAGCATTTTTCTAAACGCCTATTTAAGTTCAATATTTGACAAATAAATGTTTAAATCAAAAACTGTAAAAGTTAAGTGGACATAAACCGATATGGAGAGGTAGGCAATCGAACAAGGAATTTAAAAATAAAATAATATACAGTATGTTCCATTTAAAATAACAAAGTTGGTAGCCATTTCCAGTACAACCGGAAGTGATAGAAAGTCAAAAATATTTTTCATGAGGAGATCGCAATCAACCGTACAATGTTGAATTTTTTCAGATTTTTCCTCTTGCAGGAACCCCGTAAACTTTTAATGGTCGTTATTCGTGGCCCACCCTGTATATATATATATATGAATTACCAAGTTGCTTTTGAATATTTAATTTCCTTTAGTGTGGAAAGCTTCAACTACAGTTGCAGAAATTAAATGTATTGTATTATCCTTCTTAGGATGTAATAATGTTTTCATAACGTAATGTACGGTCCTTTGTAAGAGCTTAGATTAAATAATGATGAATAAGTAAATAGTCCATTCATGCAATTATAAGTAAACTAGAGAACGACGCTTGTAAAGCTCATAAGCTGAGCTATAATCCTGTCAGGAAATTAATATCATTTACAGCAAAAGTTTGCTTACCTGCAGAACTAATAATATATACATTATTTACTTCATAGATATATTATTTAATTAATATATATATATATATATATATATATATATATATATATATATATATATATATATATATATATATATATATATATATAAATGCAGGTTTAAAAACGCTACTTTCACATATAAAATAGAATATATCTAGTATTGATCAATTTAATAATGAGTCTCGTAAACTAAGCTGATTTATAATCGGTAATAATATTAAAATAGTTTAGTATTTTTTTTAAAATAGAAATAAAGTATAATAAACACCAGTCACAAATAACGATAACTGATTTCCTACTAAACGTGATAAATTTCGAATTCAACAGTAGTAACTATCACTATCATCGTTCGTCATATATAATAAGTTTACTGCAAAGTTCCACAATCACATTGGAATCTTTAATGGTACTACTTCGAAACTAACCTTACCTAATATTTTTATTGGAGCCGTACACGTTCACGTAGATACTGTTTTTATTTCCTAATTTGTTGATGTTTCTTATTTTCACAGGAAATTCCAAAACAAAAAAGTCACAAACTGTAAAGTAGTGGGGGTTTAATGATTTCCGGTTGGATAATCCAGTCCGAGATCGGAAAGCAGAAGTTATTGCCCAAGCAAAATATACCTGGTCATTGTTTGTACATTTATTGCGACATTCTTCGATTGTATGGTTGTTGAAAAGTTTATATATGTAGAAGCCCTCAATGATACCGCCATATACAAAATTTCAAATAATGAGCACACTGTAGAAACAATTTAGTCTTAACTTATTTCTAGATAATTATTTCTAGATAATTAAAATTATATATACATGCCTAAGTCACGTTCTTGAAATTTGAACATTTTATTTAATATTTCACTTATAAATTCGTAATATTCACTGTCAATTGTTAACACTTTATTTTTAGCATTAAATGTCTTCATCGTCGCATTTTCTTTATTACATGAAAAGTATTATCCTCCACATTCCAGATTTACTTGAACACTACCAAATATTTCGCGTTTAGCTTCTATTAAAGGAAGAATTTTTTCTCTTATTAAATGTGCAAACTGTAAACATTTCGCTTTTCTATCCAAATGAAGATCTCAACTCTTCTAGACCAACATCAACTACTATGAATCTATTATTTTTATGGGCAGTACTTTAAGTGACCAAACATGCATTTATTTCTTACAATGATCGTTTCTTAGCATTTGAGTTAGTAGGATATTATTCTACTACTATTACCCCTCCTACAGAAGAGTTTACCTTGGGACGCTTTACAGTGGCTTTTCTTGTAAAAGTCTTACCACAATCTTGACAGGAAAACATGGTGTTATAAAACTGTAAATAAACAAATTTTACTTGAACACTATCTGATGAACTAAACGATATAGTCAAACTGAGTGCTGATAATGACCTGAGAGACGGAAAGAAGTTCACTCTATAAAACAGCAGATTTTAATTGGTTAACCTTGAGTGACATCATTCCACTCAAGGTTAAACCTTTAGTGAGAGTAAACTTGAGGAAAGCAGTTTTATTCATACTCTAGTTTTCGTCTCATAATAAAGCGGCTTATTATGAATGTCTGACACTTTTCGGCTAGACATTCTCGGAAATAAATCCTTAGCGTCAAGCTCAAAGAGTTGCCTTGCAAAACAGAAATGACAGTACCTTTTTTCCTGTCGAATGTGTTCTACTACAGTAGTAGCATGAATTCATAGGACCTGAACCCGCTTTCGGTATACACTATGAAACCGGAAAGGAAATAATTCCACGCAAGCTAGTAGAGGAGCACAAAAAGGCATGGCATAACCATAAGGGAATGAGGCATATGAGACTCTTCCTAGATGGTCCTATACCTGACAGAATGCTGATGCTGTCAAGACTGAGTAGATGGAAACTAAGAAAAATTACAGGACTAGTCATTGAGCACTGTGACCTGAATAAGCACAAACATAGGATGGGAAATGAGAAAATCCTCCTATGCCGTGGGTGTCTGGAGAGAAGAGGAAACTCCCCAACTGTGTACTTGCGAAGCATATAAAACGAGAACGCACGGTGAAATTCGGGAAGCCTATGCTTAATGTAGAACAGCTAAATGGCATTCCCTGTCAGAAAAAAAAACCCAGGGCCTGGTGGTTATTCGGCTAAAGCTATGCTTAGAAGATGAGGATAACTACATTATATTAGCATCAGTATACCTTCTAAAAGAAGCTCCCACCCCGCCTCCAACTCCGGTGATGGAAGCATTGGTGATGGAAGCCCTGTGAAAAGGCAGGTATACACCGCTTTGATGGGGTTTGACTCCAACTCACACCAGCTAGTATGGGGACGCCAAGGAAACAACCGTAGGGGTAAGTTGTTGCAAGACTTTATACTAAGTAGGGAGTTAGATATGGCAAAGAGAGATAATTAACCCATCTTTGTAAACTCCAGTTACACAGTTGCATTGATCCTACGCTTGTTAGTACTCATATCATACCTTCAATATGGTAAAGATACCAGATATGCTCGCAGTCCTGATACACGGTCTTGCTGCCGCTGTCATATCTCGTGAGCAGTAAATGCATAGGGGTCCTTGGCTTAACCGCCAGGGTCAAGGTAGAAAGGAAATCACTGGAAAAAAATACTACAATCCAAGGTGGAATATCAAATGGCCGATTCATGCATGGCTAAAGAGCAGCTTAAGTGCGACTTTGCGGACTGATGGGGCACCTGTGGCACCCCACTTTTAATACACTTACCACTACATGCCAGCTCTGCCGTGGTTGATCTTCATTCCGAGAATATTCGTGGAAAAGTTGGAAGAGCATTCGAAAAACGTTCATAGCGGACAGATCATGGCAACAAACAGAGGCAAAGACAAAGTTAGCAAGAGCGGAAAACCAAAGCCTAACATTAATATTGGTTTGAGCACGACGGGTCACAAGACGTCGCAGAGTGCAACGCCGGCGGAGCCAAATATCGGCTTTATAAGCTTCTGCTATGACGACAGTCAGACAGGCAAAGAGAAGGAGAAACAGTTCCTTTTCTCCAAGAACGAGGCAAGGCTGTCGCGCTTACAGGAGTAGGTGTAGAGTTGCCATGACTAGTTAGATAAAGTGACCAGAGTTCTAGTGACCTAGGCGAGGGAGAACCAGAACACCAAGGTAGAGATCAAACAAAACCACCTCATCACCATGTTGAAGAGCTACCTAGAGGGGAGAACGCTAATATACAAAGACGTGGAAGGAGCAAGAGAGATGCTACACGAAATATCTGTAGCGGATCGGCAAGCTGGAGGGTGCCAAGTGCCGGTGGTGCTCGGCCAGCTGTGATGATGCTGTTTGTAACACCAAGCTGAAACAGGGAGAGGGAGGCCTTTTCGGAACCCCTGGGCGAAGTTCAAGCTGGTCGGGCGGATGACCAACTGAGGACTGCTGGAAGGCGGTGGCAAGGTTTACCAGAGCAGTCTTGACAACGAGGGTTCTAGGCTAAAGGCAGGAAATAATTGCAATGCTTAGCAATACAGTTAATAATGTACAGATTTGTAATTATGTATATTATGTATTTATGTATAATTATGTACAATAATGTAATAAAGAGGCAGCAGAGATACCGGGCGAAATGCACAGTTCCACCAGAGCTCTGGAGGTCACTTTTATGTGTGCGCGGCCAACTAGTCCTCGAGGAAATAAAAGGTATGTAAGGAGCTGGTACGTATCTCAAAAAGTCACAATGTCAGACCATTGCTTCAAAAATCTCCAGTACAGAGATCCAAGGCTGACCAAGTGGGAAGTTTTCAAGACGATCCTCCTAGAATATTCAAAACTAGGGACCTGAAAAGAAAGCCAATAAAACATATACCCGAACTGTAGAATATGACCGATGCACTCCAGAAGGGCATTATATCAGCGTACGAGAAAGCTTGCCCTCTAAAAACCAGAGAACAGGACAGACCCACAAGTGCATGGTTATGCACAGAACTTGAGGCGATAAAAACTAAGCAAGAAGGGCACACAACAGAGCCATAAATACGGAAGATGATTACGACCTATAAAATAGTACAACGTACCTATAAAAAGTAGGTAAGACAAAACAAAGAGTGGCCTGGACTTTTAAAACCCCTTATCAAAACTCACTAGCCTTAAAAGGGAGGATGTATTGTCTTCAGTTACACACCATGTGGATGGAGAAAATTAAAGTTTTCTTTATACCAAAACCAGAACGCTTGGACTATACTACGTATATCCTTTCTCCGAAACATAATGGAGAGGCTATGCGAGGCTATGCAATAGGGAAGCAGTCGTTGGTACGAGCCTCTTGAAAATACCCCCTTCCCAAAGATAACAGTTGCACTTCAACCTAGGGTAGATAGATAGATGTTATATGGGTGGCACCAGCGCCTGTTCCACCGCGAGCATTTCAGATCTATTGTGGATCCCTGTTTATCTCAGATGACCAGCTCTAGCTTTGTCTCTTTCATTAGTCCTATTAGTCCTGCCAGAGGAATTTGGGTATTGGTCTCCGCGCTTGGGTTTGTAGTGCCCAGCTTTTGATATCTAATCCTTGCTAGACCCTCGCAGTGGCATAGGATATGGAACGAGTCCTCTTCTTCCTCTAGGCAGAATCTGCATAGTGCTTCTTTCACTAGGCCTATTTTGCTCATATGTTTGTTGAGATTACAGTGTCCTGTTATCAGACCTACTATTATTTTGACCATTTTTCTGTCTTTATTCAGAAGTTCGGTCGTGAATTTTGGCGATTGTTTCTTAAGGAACTGTTTTGCCTGTCTCTGTCCTGGTGAGTTCGTCCACCAGGTATGGGCCTATGTCTCCACCCATTTTTTATGGATCGTTTGACTGCGGTTTTGGAGATTCCGCAAGAGGGTTCCGGGCCGATTACTGCTTTTGACGAGCCTTGTTTGGCCAGTTCGTCTGCTTTGTCATTCCCCGGATGTCCTCCGTGTCCTGGGTCCCATGTGATTGTTACTTTTTTGTGACAGCCATTAAGAGCTCGTATACAGTCCCACACTAGCTTAGATTCGACTTGTGTGGAGCTTAGTGCTCTTAGCAGCGCCTGACTGTCCGAGAATATAGCAATTGACCTACCTTTGGTGTCTTGTCTTGCTATTTCTCTTGTGCAGTCGCCTCTGCTTTGTCGGTCTTTGAGCCGTCCGTAAACCAGTATGATTTTGTTTGGTAGATTGGCCTTCGACCCATTCTTCTCTTTGCGGGATTAGTACTTTGTATTACTTTTCAAAATTGTATTTTTTCACCATGTCATCACTTGGCATTGCTGTGATCGCGTTAGCCTTCAGCTCGTCTTCTAGCTGTTGGGGTGTTTTTCCGTGTGATCGGATTATGGTCGCCTGTCCTTGCATCAGTCTATATGTCCGTATCTTCTTCTTGAATGCAGATGTGTAATGGTGGTATGTTCAAGATGGCTTCTAGGGCTGCTGTTGGGGTGGTTCTTAGGGCTCCTGTTGTACTGAGACATGCTAGTCTTTGTGTACTACTCAGGAGTCCTATCGCCCCCTTTTGCTTTGCCCTAGTCCACCACACCACTGCTCCAAAGCAGTGGTGTGGTAGGCTATCATGGGTCTTATCGCCCTGGTGTAAAACCATAGAGTAATTTTAGGGTTTAGTCCCCAATTTTTTCCGCACATTCTGCGACACCTGCCCAATGATATTATTGCTTTTTTAGTGGCTTTTGTGATGTGTGGTCTCCAAGTCATTTTGGCGTCAAAGGTTACTCCCAGGTACTTTGCCTCCCGTATGAAGGTTTTTTCCGTACCCCCGAGCTTCAGTGGATTTAGGCCTTGCAGTGCTCGTCTCTTTGTGAATATTACAATTTGTGTTTTTGTGGATTGATTGCCAGTCGCTCCTGTCTGCACCATTTGTCTACTATGTTTAGGGCTCTTTGTGCTCGCTCCGAGACAACTCCCGCGAACCGGCCCCTGATGACAATAACTAGGTCATCCGCGTACCCTAGGGAGTGGATATCCTCTTTGGACAGTTTCCCTAGAAGGTCATCTACTAGTGTTGCCCATAGCGGTGCAGACAGAACTCTTTCTTGTGGACAGCCTCCCTCCGTCTTAGCCTTAATGGTATGCCCCCCAAAGTGGATATGATTATCCTTTTCTCTAGCCTTGATCCATTGGCAAAGGCGTGGCGAGACTCCTTTCCTTGCTTCTGTCTCCACGCGAGAGATTGTTGTGACGTTGTTAAACGCCCCTTCTATATCCAGAAATGTGGCCATGGCTATATCTTTGTCTTCCATTGACTTTGTGATATGCATATTAGCTGTTGTTGAGGGGATCTTTCAACAGTATCTCGTCCCTTATGTACCTATCTATCAATCTTTCCATTGTTTTTAGTAAGAATGAAGATAGGCTGATAGGTCTGTATGAGTTTGGCATTAGATCAGCTATTTAACGTAGGGTAGTTCCGGTGGCCTTAAGCCAGTGGATCTCCAACATGCTGCAATGGAAGACAGCCAATATTATAATAGCTCCCGGCATAGTAAACAATTTAGACATTGAACAAAGATTGTCTGTAAATCCAACAAAAATGGAACTGCTACTGTTCACAAGAAGAAAGATCAAGGATTTAATGCCAACAAGCTTTCGGAATGATAACCTTACCCTGAAAGAAGAAGACACATATTTGGGCATCCTTCTAGGCAACAAACTAAATTGGAACGCTAAGCTCAGGAGAGATCCAAGAAAGATACTAGTGAAGGTATTCTGGAGCAGTATTGATTTTGAGTATACTTGCATATTTTATATTATAAATTTTGTATTATTTTGTTAGAAAAGAGTACATAGATGTTTATAAATAAATAAAGCATGTAGAGCCCATAGATATAATAATTTTTAATTAAGAAACTGTTTGAGGAAATAATAAATAATATAGAAAATAATATAATTGTTATTAATAAGGATGAAAACGAATTTAAAAATGAGTGCATATATAGCACGACAAATCAAACAAAAGATTCGGTAGAGTTATATCATTATCAAAACAAAATCAGCAATTATAATCTCGTTCAAAACAAATCTGTTTAGAAAAATTATTACCCAATTAGTAATTCCTAAATTAGGTTATGGTCTAGATTAATTAGGTTATAAATCAGTTAAAGTAATGTTAAACTTTGTGTAAATTTTCCATCTAAGTACATCTTAGTCAAATACCATATCTTAATTTAGTGCGGCAAAATAAATTGTTTCTTGAAAATTATTCTTGAAATATCAATTCCAACAACTAATATGATCCAAATTCAGGCTACGCTTTAACATTAAATTACTATCTATACAAATACAAATAGGCAAACTACAAAGGATAAAGTACATATCAATCACATCAATTTAACGCCTATTCATGAAAAAGTTAAGAAATTAAACTAGCAGTGTGTATTTTAAAAGAAACCACGAGTTATATATCCAAATTTAAATAGTAAACTTCAAAATTATGAAATCGATTAAATAACTCTCAAAATGATATAGCCAACAACATTGAAACATTCTATTTTGCTAAAATTAAACCGATAAAGACAGGTTACGTTTATGAACTATGAACAGGATTGTTGAGAGAACTTGCAGAACATTCAACGAAACTCATCCACACTTACCGCCGATGGACAGAAAAAGTTTCGAGGCTGGAGTCAAATTTGGTACTATTTGGAAAATCAAAACGCAAAAAAAATCAACCAGAACCAGTAACCCAGAATTGGAAAATTCAAGTAAAAGTTTTGGCTTATTTTCAAGCAAATCCACGCACATCCTCCCGTAGTTGCCAGGAGGATTTGGGAGTAAGCAGAACCTCAATGCGAAGAATTTTGAAAATGTATCGGATGCTTAGTTATAAATTTAATTTGGTGCAAGAATTATTTCCCCAAGATGCACAGAGCAGGATTGATGTTTATGAGTTGTTGCTGCTTAAAATTCAAGAAGACAATGACTTTTTGAAAAAAAATATTTGGACGGACAAATCAAATTTAGTTTTAATATACACGCATGTTATTTTTTATTTGTAACACGAAAGATTACATAGTGGCAGATATTTACAAATTTGAAGAAATGTTGTAGAGAATTTTTTGGATGAGCTGCCCTTGAATTTAAGAATAAGTTCGTGGTATCAACTCGATGGAGTCCCAAATCATTACACATACGCAGAGCCGGTCTTAGTGTATGGGCGGCCCTGTGCGATTTCAATTGTGGCGGCCCTAGCAAATGTTCTGTTACTTAGAACACATTTTTGACATATCTTATATTATTTATTATTAACAGGCTTATAATATATTTAAGTTATTTATTTGGTTAGTTAATATACAATTAATTTATTATTTATTTATTATACAAAAATTTTTTTTTATGAATTTAAAAATTTACTTTGCGAGCTCGAGCATTTGACAAGTTTTCTATAAGTTATGAATAGTTAAGTTCACCTGCAATTTCACTTTCAATTGATGCAAGAGATACATTATTTAATCGATCTTGCCCCATGGTAGAGCGCAAATAAGTTTTAATTAAGCTTCGTAAAACTCCGTTCTGTCTTCGCCATCGATACAGGAATTGTTAATGCAATTTTAAAAATTCCAGTGATATTGAGAAGCAGTTGCTCTAGGTTGTTAGTTAAAATAAATTCTAGGCCGCCTATTGGTTGTATTGGCTGGTAAAATATTGACCAATATTTTTATTTCCCCCATGTAATTCCATTGTGTCAATATCTGATCCAGATGAATATGTCAGTACTTCTTCTAATTTTTGACAGGCAAACAAGAGGTCAGTATCGCTCATTTATTTTATACTGTCAAAGTTGTAAATAAATCAAAAATAATTATTGTATGTTTTTAATTGTTCAAAACGTTCGTTCAATGACATTATGGCCTGATACATGACCACATTAAAAAAATCAATTTGAAATTTCATTTCTGGATAAATTATTGGTTGATTTCCAATTTCATAATTGTGGGAAGGACATTTCTTCTGGAGTCATATCTAACTCTTCTGCCAGTTGCCTTGCTGTCATTTGAGCTGCAGAAAAGCCGGTTTCTTTATAATTTTGGAAATATTCCTTGGTTTTGTCCAAATATTGAATCGCAGTATCTAACATAATTTTATTTTTATTTGTTCAAATAAAACAAAAATTTGTTGGAAAATTCCTATATCAGGAGTACAATCAAGAATAATCGAAAAATATTTTGCTTGCTATTTTTTTAAATTTATTTCACTCAGCACATGTGAGCTCATTAGGTCAATAATTTCATTCTGAATACGTTTGCTCATATGATGATCACTTATTTCTTTACTTTGTATCCGTTTTATGTGTTCTTCTAGAACTGGGCCATACTCTCTAAGAAGTTGAATTAAGCCCAGAAAATTCCCATTATTGGGAAGAAATAAGCGATCAACGCTTCCTCGAAAATCTAGATTTCTTTCTTTAAACTCAAACGATTCGTTTTAAGACATTATTCCAATGAATTCTTTCAAGTTCAATAATTAGATGTGTCTGTTTGTCTATTGTTACTTTTTTTAAATATAAATATATAAGTCAAACCTTGGTTTCTAAGAGTTCCATTACTTATTTGAGTTTATGTGTAAGCAGAGGTTCGAAATAAGACTTGCAAAATGAGTATACAACGCAGGACGATGATAAAGAAATTGTTAGCTGAGGTTCCTAGGCTCTTCTGTACTAGCAAGTAACTCTAATCATGACTATTTGCGAACTATTAATTTAATAAATGGTCCGGCTTATATATTAGTAGCGGATTAACACGCAGGGTAAAGAGGCGGCTGCCTGCGATTGAATCTATTCTCAAAGACACACGTTGTTTTTTTTATTTATTATTTATTTATTTATTAGCATCTTTGTACTCCTATCTAACAAAATAACAACATTTATGGTATAAGATATTAAAATAAAATACTTAAAATTTTAGTCAAAGGAGGACGGGCGGAGTTCTCTTCATCAAAGGATCTTCCACTCAAACCCATGATGATATACCATCTATACTACTTTAGAAAACCATGTGTAGTATCGTTTCATATTCCTGATTCCCAATACGATTGCTCGGGCTCACATCTCTCTGATGTTTTTAAAGCAATATACCTACAATACTATGATATTCTGCTGATTATATTATTTACAAACGCACCGACAAACCCTGAAATAATATAAAAATTATGACATTGCATTTAGGAGGTTTTAAAAAAATGATTTGCAACGTGTGCTTATAAGAATAGCCTGTAATCTTACTATATGCACCAGGTTATTCTATCGCTAAGGCGGCTTTCTTCAAAGACACAATCTTGACACCCAATACAATTGAGCGAGATCACATTGCTGACACGTTCAATATTACAATTTTGTGCTTTTTGATCTGCGCTTGGTTATGTCGTCGCCGCCGAATCGGTGTTGCACAAAAATATCTTTGCCGCCTTAGCGATTATTATTGTATTTAGTAAGGTCGGCCCATTGAAAGTGGCGGCTCCCTGAAGGTGTCGGCCCTGTGCCGCACAGTCCGCACACCCCAAAGACTGGTATTGCACATACGAAATATCCAGCAACTAACGAATATGTTCGAGGATAGATGGATTCGAAGGTTAGATCCATGGAACTGGCCCGCTAGATCTCCAGATCTTACTCCCTCGATTTTTTTCTTTGCGGTCATATAAAAAATAAGTGCCGTCGATACCCGTGAAGAATTGGAAGCAAGGGTGCGAGCTGCATTTGTGGAATTAAGTGCAGATGAAATTGATTGTGTTGCAACTCATGCTGCTCAGTGGTTACATGTTAATGGTTATCATTTCGAACAATTGTTATAATTTTTTTCTGTCCAGTTTTTTCCAGTTCTTTCTTTTAATTACTTATTTAAAAGTTATTTCTTGAATTTTGGAGGCGTTTACGTCGTGGTACATTTTCGATTATTAAATAAAGAAAACACTTAACTTTTTAATACCACTTATATTTTTATTTCTCGTGACTAGTTTCAATTACAAGGTAACCATTATCAAACTGTACTTAAATTAACAAAAATCCAGGTATATATACTAAAAGGCTTCAAATAGAGGGGTCTACAACAGGTCAACCTGGTCGTTAATGACGGAAATTCCCGGATTAATTTTGGTTTTGTGTAATTCCAGGGCTTCCAGTAAATCCATCTGTTTGCCTTAATCGGCGAGATGGATTACCGAAAGTACATCTCTGTCAAATTTAATTAAATCAAGCAATAAGTTACGCAATCTAATTTATAACGCAAAATCGAAATTAGACATAATGTACAAATCAGGAGTTTACAGTTTAACATGCCCAGAATGTAAAGGAGTGTACATTGGGCAATCTGGTCGTAATTTTTATATACGTTTAAAAGAACATGAACGATCATATAAATTAAAACAAAACAATTCAACGTTTGCAAATCATTTGATAGAAACAGGCCATAAATTTGACAGAGATGTACTTTCGGTAATCCACCTCGCCGATAAAGGCAAACAGATGGATTTACTGGAAGCCCTGGAATTACACAAAACCAAAATTAATCCGGGAATTTCCGTCATTAACGACCAGGTTGACCTGTTGTACACCCCTCTATTTGAAGCCTTTTAGTATATATACCTGCATTTTTGTTAATTTAAGTACAGTTTGATAATGGTTACCTTGTAATTGAAACTAGTCACGAGAAATAAAAATATAAGTGGTATAAAAAAGTTAAGTGTTTTCTTTATTTAATATTTAAAAGTTATTTTATTCCAGTCTCTCTTGCTTCGGTTTTATTTGTAAGTTGTAACTGGGGATACGTTTCCTTGAATGTTTTGCAAGTTCTTTCAACAATTCTGTTGCACTGACCATGTATGACGAATAAATACATAATTTCTTGATTCAAATAGTTATTTATTTTAATATTATTGGGGCGAATTTTTCCAAATTCCATTTAAAACATATTAACAGAAGCCTACTATGATGCCCGTGTGAATAGAACAGGAATTATCCAAGAGAGGAAATAAATTTGAAAATATCTCAAAAACTACTGGCTACTAGGGATCTATAATACTTTTTATATCAAAGTGTCTTGCGAGTCACAATATGTGATAAAATATTAGCCATTCCATTTGAAAAAATTGAAATATGATGTTTTAAGTGGGCGCTGAAATATTGATATTTTAGAAATACCAATTGTGAAAATTTACACATGTCAATATTTTTTCAAGAATACAAGATGCCGCTCTTGAGTCTATCTTATACCTACTAGAAGTTATAGGCATTTCTCTAAACGCCTGTTTGAGGTCAATATTTGACAAATACTTTTTTTTAAATCAAAAACTCTTAAAGTTAAGTGAACATAAACCCATATGGGGAGATAGGCAATCGAATAAGGAATTCAAAAATAAAATAATATACAGTATGTTCCATTTAAAAAAACAATGGCCGTTTCCGGTAAAACCGAAAGTGATGTCTCGCTATTAATAATTTATTTCGCAAATTTTTAGTTCATCTTTTTGAATTGGCAGATTTATTGATTGAGCTGCTTCTGTTTTTATTAAAGAAATTGGTGATCCTGCAACAACTTTTTAATTAATCAATTTATGACTCGGACTGTTGCGATTGAATCGTTTCTGATTTCCGCTGTTTGAATTTGTTCTTGTTGAATTTGCTCCAGTTAGATATTCAATGGAGTAAATGAACCCCATTTCGGTGTTTAAATTATGTACATTTATGTTTGCGTTATTGTATTGTGGATTTTTATAAATTACCGTTTGTCTTGTTTCATCATGTATCCGCCTTGTCAATTCAAGTACTTTGTTAATTCTCGAATTTTCGTTTCTGAAATTATAATTTTGGTTTGGATAATTATTGGATTGATTTTGATATTTTAATTTGTAACATTCTGAAATTAAGTGTCCCTCTTTTGCAATAATTACAATTTTTGTTTTGTGAAACTGGAACCTGTTTGGAAAATTACTATTTTGATTTGAATTCGGATCAAGATTTCTGTAATTTGCTTTTGGAATTATTTTGTTACAGAATGAATCATTTGGTTTTGCGTTGCTGAGGCTTTCTAAGTATGCAATATTTTCATTTATCAACGAAAAATTGTTCTGCTTCGTCTACACATTTTGGTCTTTGTGAATTAATTATGGAACTAAACAGTTCGTTTAGTCCCGATAAAAGTGTTTTTAGGGAAATTTTTTTGTGAGAAATGTTTAATGAATTTTTTTATTTGATAATGTTTTGTCTAAAGCAAGTATTGCACGGATTTTTGTTAATAAGTTTTCTATTTTTGTACAAATGCGCGAGGTGTTTTTGAAATGTTGAAGTTAATTCGCTTAAAATATCTTCCGTATCTCTGCAATCACCGTAATGACCTCATAATGTTTTTATTTCATCCCAAGTTTTTAATTGCTCTTCGTAGTTCATCATAAACATGTTATATGGTAAAATTACACGCTTCGATAAGGTCGTTTAATGTTACTTGGTCGCTGTCGTAATAGGGGATCACATCGGGTAAGTCTTAATGAAAACTCGATTTCTGCCCTTAAGTGTATGTGTATGAGTGTGTAAGTGTAAAGGAAAGGCAATGCAATGCGTAAAAATTAAATATTGATTCACATAGTAACGATGAGTATCGATGACTTCATTTGTCTTGTGATCCTCTTCGAAATCCGCTGTTGTCCAGGAAGCTGGAGTAGAGTTCGGATTTTTCTTCTTCGCCCTAAATTGACTTATTCTTATTATTTCTCCGTCGAATTCGTATCAAGAAAGGGGCAGTTGGATACTTCGCCTCTGGATAATATTCTTCGTTTCACTTTCACTGCGCCATTTTTACGCCTTGAAACTTAAAATTACTTTTATGTTTATTTATTTGCTGTGTGTTGAATCAATACGAATCACTAAAATAATAACGATTAAATTAATTATATTATAAGTTGAATTTCTAAAGGGGAGGCACGATATTACTTCTTTGATGGTCGAAACAGTTCCCTGGATGACGCTGCTTAGAATGGGTACGGTCCGTCTGTGAGGGTGTATCGCACATGCAGGTTTTCTATTTCTTGAAATTTGGGTTATATATATATTATACATTTTTGCAACAAATTGTTAATGCTGTAAAATTTTCCAGTGCAATTAATTCGGCATTTATTTAAAATCATGATCGCATCAACGAACTTGTGTATTCATGCGGTTTTAATCGAATTAATGTAACACTTTGTAAATCACGCACATTTATACCATTAACTAATTAAATTTATGCTATACAAATTTCACGCAAATAATTGAAATTAAACTGCCACCTTGTATTCGTTATTTATTTATTTATTTATTTATATTTACTTTACAAGATCCTATTGAAATAATGTAAACAAAATTAACAATATAAAACTTTTTTAATATATTTAATATTGTCCATGCTTATATAAAATATGGGAAAATGTTTAAAATATCTTCATTGCAAAATATCTACTAAACTATGTCCTGTCCTATTGTTCCGCACTGGCAACTGCACATTTTGGAAAATTATCTCGTTTGGATTATTTCAATAATGCGGAATTTATGCAAATTATTATTAGGAGCAATGGGTAGCTCATAAAATGGACTAAATATAATTACGCATTTGTTACGACGTTCAGGTAAACTGAACGCCGGTAACATCTTGTTACTTAACTTTATTTAATTGTTTATAAATTTATCAAAATTTATAAAAGATCCCTTTATATCGTCCATATTATTATTTTTTAAATAATTTTATTTTATATATTAAGTTCATCAATAATGAATAATGATTTCGTTTATATAAATAAAACATGTAATTTCAGTTTTTCATTTTATTTGGTAATTCACTTTTATCTTTTTATTGCACTGAAAATTTATGTTTTAGAAATATAAGAGCATAGTGGTGGAGTTTTCCTAGTAACAGCCTGTATATTTTTAGAGATTATGTGAAGTGATTAGTTACAACAAATAAAAGAACTGTTACTCCTTACTTCACTTATTTACTTGTAACGTTAGATGTACATTTCGATAATGAGCATATTGTGTCTGTGAATGAAGTGAAGTAAAGAGTAGCGGTATTTTTATTTGTTACCTGCCGTCGAAGATAAGGCTCGTTTTCATTAATAAAAATAAGTGCATTAATAAAATAATAAAGCTTTCTTTTATTTAATATAATTATTTACGTATTACTGCGCTGCAATAATATTAGTGTTTAGTGTCTTTAAGAATATTGTTAAAAAAAGGTCTCCATTTAATATTGTTATATGCGCATCTTGAAATAAACCATTTTTTTAAACTCAAAACTACGTTATCACAACATTATACGTCCAAAAAGCAAACTAAAAATTTTAGTTGATATAGGAAGTTATCGATCTTTTGTAAATTCCTGGATAGCAACAATTAAAAAAAAAACATTATATTATAAATATATATGTAATTAAAGTAGTAACTATTAACGGGACACGACAAGAAAATTCAAAAATTAATTTTAGCAACCTATTTAGAACTGAATCTCCAAAAAATAATATCTTTCATAAATAAATATAGACAGTTTTAAACTTTCAAATGCCCATATAGATCATAATAAAGATCAATTACTTACACCGCGTCGCGAAATTAATATTAAATATTTAAACAGGTTTAATGAACACATGAACACATTACAAAATGTATGGTAGATCAGAAACTATAACCGAAGTTGAAATATAAAACGTCTAAATTTGCGATATTATATCATACAAAGATTATGGTTCCAATATTGAGACACCAAAGTGTGCCCCAAATAATACTGCATTATGCACTATTACTAATCCAACTAGTAACCCTTTTATCATTATGAATTCTTAAAAATGCCATTCGGTCTCAAAACTAAACCAGCAATATTTGAAAAGTTGTGGTTAATATACTAAGAGATAATATAATCATCTTTAGTACCAATCTCCAAGAAGAAATTTCTCGTTTACCTGAGGCATTTTAACACATACGTAAATCAATTTTAAAATTAAAGCGATTAAATGACTCGAATTCCCAAACCTACTAAGCAAATCAATGTAATACTTCTCGTATATTATCGACTAACGAAAACCATCAAAAATGATTTTAAAAAATGCTGTTATAAAAGTTAGTAATACAGATTATGTTTTGCAAAATGCTTCTGAGTAATGAACCAATACAAAAATATCCAGATTTTAACAAACCTTTCATCGTAACAACTGATGCAAGTCCGATTTACCGGTAGTCGATGTTAGCTTTACATTGGATGGTTCGGAAGTTAACTATTCTAGCTAAGGAAATTCTTGCTGTCTTGTTATCGACCATACATATTCGGTCAACAGTTCCAGATTGTTGGTGACAAGAAGCCCCTTCAATAACTACTGTTTCGTAGGCTTAGTAAGCTTAAATTTTATAATAATGCTAAACTGATGGGATCAAGAGATCGAAACAGATGCAGATGATTATAAAATCATATTTATATATATATATATATATATATATATATATATATATATATATATATATATATATATATACCTATATATATATATATATACAGGATAAGTTTTTTTCGATGTTCTCTATGAGGATCTCGGAAACTATAAGAGATAGAGAAACGGTTAAATAGGGAAAGAAGTGTAGATTTACGAGACGAATAAAATTCCACTTTCAAAGTTTTCAAAAAAGTCAAGGGTAACTAGATATTTTGAAAAAAGTAAAAAGTGTCATTTTTTCAAATAAATATATCTCGGTTATTATAACAGATAGAAAAAAAACTGTAATGAACAAAGTTCTAGATAATGTAGATTAATAAAAAATAATCAGAAAATTTTTATCGCCATTATTTTTCGAGATATGACGCAAACTTACATGTTTTTATATGGAAACCATAGTTGGATATAGCCTCATTCAAAACGTAACTTTTTTCCCTTTAATCCAATATGACATACGTCATAGTTATTTCTAAAAATAACTGAGTTTTAGTCATTTTAAATTTTATTATAAATAAAAAATGGGTAGCCATGAAAAAGATGAAAGTAAAACCATTGCAGTTGTTTATAATAATAGCAATATTGTAATAATTAGTTCTATAGTTAGTTAAATAAAAATGAAAAACCAGCATAAGAATAATAATTTTGTAATTATCAAATGGCCTTCTGTATGTGGTATAAACCCATTTGTCAAGAGAATAATACGTTTCTTACAAAAATATTATGAACAGATGAATCGCTAATTGTGGTATTTTTAATTGCCACAATGAACATTAATGAACTTAAGAGAATCCACGAGAAGTTTCACAGAGAAAACTACAAATTAAATTTGGGTTTAATCCATGGTGTGTTTGGATTAATAATTCTCTGTCCATGTATTTTTGAAAGCTCACTAAGTGAAAATGATTACTTTCATTTTCTTCAGAAAACATTTGAAGACATGCTCGATTGTTTAAATTTATCATTACAAGCAAGATTGAAATGGTTCCAATATGACGGTGCTCCACCTCATAACATGTTGGCTTTACAAATTATTTAAATGATGCCTTTCCTAACTCATAAGTGGGAAGAAATAAACCAATCCCAGGGCTACCTAGATCTCCCGATCTGCGCGTTTAAGAATTTTTTCTGTGGGGTTATGTAAAAAACAAAGTATATGAAAAATCATATCAATCTGCGGAGGATCATGAACTAGTTGTTATTGAAACATTTAATTCAATTTACATGAGAATAGTCAAAAAGTCATAAATTCAATTTTAAAAAGATATAATTTATGTCATAATAGTATTAATCGTGGACTCTTTGACCATATTTTTTTAATATTAAAATTTCTCTCCCATTGATATATTGATAATTACAGAATTACTTTATATGTTGTTTCATTTTGGTTTATCTCTGTAAAACTAATAATTACAATATTGTTAATATTATAAACAACTGCAATTGTTTTACTTTCACCTTTTTCATGGCTACCCATTTTTTATTTATAATAAAATTTAAAATGACTATAACTCACTCATTTTTAGAAATAACTAAGTCGTATGCAATATTGGATTAAAGAGAAAAAAAATACGTTTTAAATGAGGTCACAGCCAACTATGGTTTCCATTTAAAAAATGTAAGTTTGCATCATATCTCGGAAAATAATGGCGATAAAAATTTTCTGATTATTTTTTATTAATATGCATAAAATTATCCTTTACAGTTTTTTTCTATCTGTTATAATAACCGAGATATATTGATTTGTAAAAATTGACACTTTTTACTTTTTTCAAAATATCTAGTTACCCTTGACTTTTTTGAAAACTTTGAAAGTGGATTTTTATTCGTCTCGTAAATCTACACTTCTTTTCCCTTTTAACCGTTTCTCTATCTCTTATAGTTACCGAGATCCCCATATAGAACATCGAAAAAAACTCACCCTATATATATATATATATATATATATATATATATATATATGCCTATTTGTCACTTCAATTATTGGATATATCGCAATAAAAATGTATTCATAATTTGTCCATCTATTGCAACGGATAAATTGAAACAACATTAAAACATACATTTTACTGGGACACGGCATTTATTTATTTTTCATACTTTAATTATTGGAAATTCAACTGACAAAATTAAAAATCTATTATTGATTATTCGTGGACCGTGAACATATTTCACCCAATTAATTAGCCATTTATTAAATTTATTAAAGGCTATGATTACAGATACATTTGATAGTATTACAGTCTATTCTGAAAGAATAGACTGTAATACTATTAAATTAACTATTAGAGCTAAAATATAAGTATAAAAATAAGCTACGAAATAAGTGAATTCCAACATATAAGTGAAAAATGAATAAGGTTATTTATAGTAACAAGTAATTAAATATATGTGAATTGATAAAACACCTTTATCAAACTAAGTGAAAATTAACTTATTTCTAAGTAAAATACTTATAATAACTAGGTAGTAGAGCTGTAAACTCATCAAATTATTGTATTTCTCCTTTCTTAGAGGTATTTATGTTTTATTTAGTGACAACCTAGTAATATTTCTTAAATAACACTTTAAATTTAGTGTTCTTTTTACTTCATTTCAATTTTCCGTTTTTTATTTAAAAGTTCATTTTTAGGGAATGTTTCCAGAAAAATAATCTGTAGTCGATTCATATAAATTGAACCTATTTTGATTTTGACAATTTTTTCAGCAGAATATAAATGATCCATTTTTTTATTTAATTCCATATTAACAACTCCAAAATTGGTGTAATTTGAAAAATATCCGAATGAACGATTATCAGAGCGTATTTATTATTTCGATTTTATTTCGTAGACATATCATTAGTGCCAAAAAAATATCTAAGCCGCGTACTAACATCACTGCTAGATCAATTTCATCGTTATGTAATAACAATGGTAATCGTATTTGCTTTGGGATTTTTCTTTTATCATCTATTAATTTGATCTGATAACGCACCTGAACGAAAAGTTCTAAATTCTCAATAATTTTAAAATTTTTAATAAAAAGTATTTAAAAGATAGCTCTTTTTAATAAAATTCTGTTGACTACTTTATTAAGCTTATTTTTTAGACTGTGTTAATTATAAAAATAATTTAAAAAATATGGATATGTTCTAAAATTTGTTATTAACTCAAATTTTATAAATGTGAACGTATTCTACTTTAAAAAATAACTACTAGTGTATAAATGCGTAATTAAAGGAGTGAGTTGAGAGTTATTGGACTATGTAATTAATAATAACTAGAGAGCGGATTTCTAGCATTTTGCTTATCTATAATATTAATAGCTTCGAAAAAATTTCTAAATATCTATACGAATCTTGAAGAATGTGATTACTTAGCGCTAAGCTTTTTTTTGCTTTTTTTGCTTATTTTGAATTTTTGTGCTTATATTCATGCTTTTTTTAGATTATGATGCTTATTTAGAGCATTTTCTTAAACATTTAAAAAATATTTAATAAAAATTTCACGCTGATATTAAATTAATGTAATAAATTTAAAAATACGAAAACATTTCGTGAATCTACAACAGTGAGTCTTACTAAGACTACAAAACAAACTAATTTAAAACAACTACTTCTCTGGCTAGTACCTCGACAGACGTTGAATAAAACAAAGTTAGTTTGCATGTTACGAATAGTACAACTATCAAAGCAACACTAATTTGAATGAAATTATTTCTGTTGAATAAACTAATAAATGATAAAATGTATTTTAGATTGTTTAAATATGACTATAACATGAAAAATTATGCACAAAAATGAATTTAAACTGATTTCATTAAATTAAATTAGCAAAAGCAATTAAAAAATCTAGCATTCAAGTTTATAATCATCTGCAGACACGTGTTCCGAACTTTCGCTCTCTTCAGTACAGCTTTATTATAAAATTGATTTTAAATACAAATAAAAACACTTACTAAAATAAATATAATGAAATATGATAATAAATATAATGAAATATAAATAACTTACTCAGATATGTACGGCAACTGACACAAGAATGAAATATAATCGACTGAAGGTCTGAATTTATACCTGAGGTGGATTAGTGAGTTCTACAGAAATCATTACGTTCGGGATTAAGGAAAAATACCCATCGTTGATAATTTAGATAATAAAATTAGCAAACATCCTCTTTTTAATAAATGTTTATATTGGGTTAGATATGTTGACGATATCTTAGTTTGCTTTAAAGGTACAACTAGGCAGTTAAATGTATTCTTAGCATATCTCAATGATATGCACAATAACATCAAATTTACATTAGAAGTTGAAGTTGACAAAACAATTAATTTCCTAGACCTTTCCATCTCTCATAAAAATAATAAACTTGAATTTAATATCTTCCACAAACCCACTCACACTGATACTACCATTCATTTCAAATCCTTTTCATCCTATGCCCCGTAAATTAGCAGCATTTAACTCATATATCCATAGACTCCTTAGCATCCCTTTGTCACAAGCTAATTTTGATATTGAACTAAACAGAATTTTAACCATCGCTCACAATAATATCTTCCCCAAAAACTTAATAATGATCATTTTATATAAAAAACAAAAACAAAAAATAACAAATTTAATTTTTCCTTCAAATAATAATAAATTAGAAACAAATTATTGCTCACTAACTTACATTGGCACCTTTTCCGTTACAATAAAAAACGAATTGAATTCACATAATATTTCGGTTGCTTTTAAGACTAATAATATATTACATAAATACATTAACAATTTAAAAGACAAAATTAATAAAAATAAGAAATCAGGAGTCTACTTGCTAGAATGTGGTGATTGCCCCATAGTATATGTTGGACAAACAGGCCGCAGCTTTGAAGAACGAGTTTTCGAACACGAGAAAAGTTTTTCCAACAAAAAAACAACGTCTACATACGCCAATCACTTAAATGATAATAATCATAATGTTAATAAAAATTTTAAAATTTTGCATACCTGTGATAAAAGTAAGTATCTCGAACAATTAGAAATTAATAAAATCAATAAACGCGGTCTGTTACTAAATGATCAAATAGATGTCAATAATTCCCCACTTTTAAATTTGTAAAACGTTATTTTAGTTAAATATTCACAATTGTACACACCCCATCCCCTCCTACACAGTTTAGTATTTAAGTAATAATTGTAGTTCATTAAATCCATTTATCATCTGCCTGATGAAGCCACTGTGTGGCGAAACAGTAGTCGCAGTGCATCGACATTAAATTGTGTAAATTCTCAAAACCCAAGTGTTTTATTTGTGACCTATTAAACTTTTAACAAACAAATAAAAAACTTTTTAACTTTGTTTGTATAACACGAACTTTATTTAGCTTGTCATTATCAAACTAGTTTGATAATGACAAGCTAAAATTGTCGAAACTATAGTCACTAAATAAAGTTCGTGTTATACAAACAAAGTTAAAAAGTTTTTTATTTGTGAAGAATTATGTATAACGAAGTAGAAGCCTCCACCGTTAACAGTTTTAACAAACAATTTTGACTTGTATATTTAATTTATCTTTCCTTTTAAGTTTAGATTCAAAGTTCGTACCTCTGACAGTCATCACATTTTTGAACAATTTTACTAACGTCCATTTTTAGCCTCTCCCAAAAATAATATCGTTTTATATTTGCATACACACGATTTATACCTGCATGACTTCCTGTTGCAAGTTGCAACATTATAACACATATTTTAATTTTTAATTCTCTTATCTTTTTTAATTTGTTTTGACAATCGGGTTATTAATTAGTAATTAGGCGGACTTTTTACTATAAATAATTGCGCAATTATATGTTTCTTACAAATTCTTTCTAAACCTGTCAACTCCGAGTCTAGAAAGCCTAGATTAATATAAATTACCCTCAATCTTTTGTCATGTATTTTTTTTCCGATTTTACCACTTGTACATCACCAGAAGTTTATGACTTCCGTTTTGAAATATGTCTTAATTCAATTGAGTTTTGTTGTGCCTTTAGTAATTCGACAAGTCTCGGATGGCCGGTCCGATCATTGCTAATTTCATTTACACCTTATACTACTTCGTTATTATCATTTCGGTATTGTTTGGACGACGGATTGTTTATGCCTTTCACTACATACTATTTCCTAAGATAAATTGCGCATTATTAATTATTAACAAATTATTAGACACATATTCTATTTTTCAATCAGCAAACTCATGCCTTCTATTACATACTATTTCCTAATATAGATTGCGAATTAATAAATATTAATTACAAAGTCGGCAATTGCATAATTTGTTCCATCAAAAGCAATTTAGAAAAACAAAAATTCCAAGTTTTATAAACTGTATATATTAGTACAGATATAATGGCATTTATAGGTAGAAACAGGCAACTAGATTTTTTTCTTAAAGTATTAAACAGTCTGCATAAAACCATACATTTTACAATGACAATCGAAACAAATAACTAAATAAACTAAAATGGCTGCATATTATAGTATGGTACACAGATTAATTAACATTCCGATGAATGAACATAATTACCAAAAGGAATTAAATATTATTCACCAAATCGCGAACTCAAATTGATGATTCTCTAGAAAGTGAATTGATAATATTTTGAATAAAAAGAAAAACATCAAATTTTAAATTCAGTTTATCCAATAATTAAGAAAAACAAAATAATATTACTTCTACAATATATATAGGACGAGCCTCATTAAATTACAATTAATGGCAAATATATTAAAAAGGAAAAATTTAAAGACATCATTCAAACCAAATAATAATTTAGGCATTAAAATACAATGAAGATCCTGATATCAAAACAAAATCTAGTGGGGTATATATATTGAATTGCGTAGACTGGTTAAACAGGTCATGCTTTCATTGACAGAATCAAAGAACATCGTGCTGCATACATCAACAATAAAACGATATCCACATACCCTAACCACCTGCTAGACGAAGGACCTTCTTTCAAATAAGATTTTAAAATACACCACCAAGATGAAATAAGCAAGAAACTAGGCTTATTAGAAAACATAGAAATCAATAAAAGAAAAAAACACAGGTCGTCTGCTTAATGACCAAACGGAACTCAATCGGTTACCACTTCTAAATACTAATTTTGAAAATTAATAATCTCCGAACCCCCTTCTCACCACGGTAATTACTATTTAAACGAGACACAAACTTGTAATTATACCATTTCTTCGCCTGAAGAAACCACACTGTTGTGCAATAAATTCAACAAATTTTCAACGTATAACAACCTCATCAGCTAATATATAGAAATAGAGATATTTTAAGTATGTAATAAATATAATAATTTAATATATGTTAAAATTCGCAAAGTATCCTGAATTCTAATTACGTGTCAGCACTTTTCATTTAAGCGGATAAACGATCTCTGCAGCTTTTAAAGGAATATAGTCAAAAGATAAGTTAACTCAGGAAAATTTAATCGACAGGGACGCTTCCTTTAAAGCTAATTTTAATCAGATAATTTCAATTTTTACGTCTTTCCCTTAATTTGCAAAAGTAGGTTAATGTTGATTGAGTTTTTGGTACCTATCTTATACTAATATTTGATATACTGTATATAACGATTTTTACTATGTAATATAGATATTAAAACGCATAAAAGAGTTATAAGAAACTATTAAATTATAAAATAATCACTGTATAATTAAATACATAAACAGATTTTATGGATTACTAATGCACTAACCAAAGTAATAGCATTTAAAGGTCAATAATAGTATCGGTTAACAATATTTGCCTATGACTAATGTTAGTTACTTTATAAAAACCAAATAACTTATATAAGAAATAAATAATTTGTTGTTATTACAATTTTCTAATTTTGTTATTAAAATTAATATCATCAGATCTAAGATTTGTTTTTGAAATATAAAATATGAACTGCATTATATTTTAAATAACATAATTAAAATAACTTTCTTGCGCAAATTAGTTAATTCGTTCAGGCTAATCCTAAAAATAAATGACTATCATATTTTGATGATAAATATTATGAAACAAACATTTCACGCATCGAAAGAGATTGATAGTAGCTATGATGAGATTTAACGTCGATTATCCTTTCAGAGGAATCTCTTTAGCTCTCCACATTTATTTGTTGTTCCATCTAGCGAACACTACGAAGCTGAATCGATGTTGCAAGCCGGTGTTCTCGGATTATGTTCGGCCGCTCCTCCTTTTTCCAATTTAATACTCGACACCTAATATCCTTCAATGTCGTCGGACCAGAGAAATCTCCTATTTGTTTGATAAAAAAAATCGATATTGCTACATTTCACATCTACTTGCCAATTAAAAGGCTAATAAATATGTGCTACTTTGAGGGATTCTTGTAATTTTCATCAACTATTAAGTAGATTTAAACATAAATTGTTTATGAATGCCAAAAAACTATTCTTAGCTTGCTATTACTAGATTAAAATATTTAAAAAGTAGTTTATATTTTAATTAAACTTTATAAGTAGTATATTTTTTATAATATTATTTAATAGTAACGTTGCTACTATTTTTCATTTTAAAATTCTAAAGCAGATCATTCTTTAAGAATGGGTAATTACCTATGAAATTGTTAATTATTTTAAGCTTAGTATTAATACTATGTTTGGTCATGCCAAACATAGTATTAATACTAATATCATACACTTCATTATAACATTTTTTTTAGTTTTAGTGGGTTCCTTTAAAAAACGGATTATAATTTCTACTTTTTCTATTGATATTAGGTATTATCTTCGTTTAAATGATTTAATGGGAATAATATATCGAAGAAATCTATTTGTAAATTGCTCAGTTGGGTGAGGCGCATAACGATTTTCTCGGAACACCAAACGCCAGCGCATCGTTAGGATCGTAGTTTTGCTATTCTGTGTCCGTTCCAACGGTAATGTTCCATAGCACATAGTAAATTTAACAATAAAACAAAAACGAGCTATACACGTGGATCCCCAATAGCACGAATACCACCTAAAAAGTAAAATTATCTCAAATAAACTAGTATCTATGTTAAATAATTAAATGTGTTTGTTTGTTATATTATATATACACCTTAATGAAGTTAACCGAAAAATAACTGTTTTAATATATTTCCATTATGATACATTAAAAATTATGATTAACTATTGAAAATAATAATCAAGCAAATAATATATTTATATATAAGAATTGTAATAGAATAATATTTTTAATTATGTTACACAACGTAGAATATTTAAACATGCTATGTCAGAACGTTAAAATATTATATAAAATAGAATTATTATGTAAGCAATTTTGAAATTAATTATTGTCTAATTAGTAATACCTAAACTCAAAACCCCAATAAAATAATTCAGGGGCAAATGTTCATATTGATTGAGATATATTGTTATATATAATTATTTAATTTAATTACCTGGTTATTTGTTTAGAAGAGTATTTTCGTGCAGTTCACTGAAAAACTCATTAACACAATATATTGCCAGTCACATTTTATTGCATTAATTTCAATTAAGGAACTAAAATAAAGTATGGATACGATAATACCATAAAAGTGCCATCTATTGTCTAAACGTTGCACTAGAATCCACCGACATTGAAGGGATCTGTCAACACCGACAATTATAACAATACTTAATATTTAATATTTAATGTTTACATTATTATTATTATTATAATTATGGCTGTTGGCATATTCCTTCAATGCCGGTGGTTATCCATCTATTTGGAATCTAGTGAAACGTTTAGACAATAGTTGGCACCTTTATATTATTATCGTATCGATGGTTAACACGGAGAGCTAAATACCTCCTAAGTGAATCTCGATTCCCTGTCTCCAACTAAGCTACGCTGATGAGGTCCACAAAGATCGAAACCGGTCCGTGGCTGTTGTTGATGAAAAAGTATGAAATTAGTATATACGAAAATCGCATTCATGAGAGAAAATCGAGCATACGACGCTTGCTATTTATGTATTAAGAATAGAAAGAATAAGCAAATGACTTTTATCAAAAATATTTTTATTTCTTTTAAAAAAACAGCCTTTAAGAGCTGTACACTTTTGCATTCCATTGAACCTATTCTTTAAAACACTTTGTCCAGGTAGAAAATGGTAGCTCTAAAATATGCGTTTTTAAGTCCTCAGCCGCTTGGGTGCTAAGTTGATCTTTTGTGTATCCAAATATTCGTTTGTTGCATATGATATGTGCAAATTATGGTCATATACCACGCTGAATTAACGGTCTTTTGATTTTCTAGAGCCACAGATATCACATGAAAACAATTTGCTTCTTAACGAACAACTTTTGTTGGCTTTTCTTCACATTGAGAGACCCAAACTGCCGATTGACCTTTTTTTCTGGCTCATACGCATAAATCAACGACTCGTCATCTGTGACTACGATCTATATGGCTTTGGAAGCACCACAGTTTAAAAATCGTTTTACGGCAATCTAACAACAAATATGAAATCCCACACAACTTCCGAACATCCAAATATTCGTGGAAAATTTTATGTATGCTGGTCAAACTAATGCTTAAACATCTCTCGATTTCGTGATATGTCATACAACGATCTTTTTCAATTAGTCTTTGCACAGCATCGATATTTTCCGACACAACGATTGATTTTGGACGATCTTCTTTATCTTCGCCCGTGAGCGTGGCAGTAAAGGTACATTTATTAGCGCACATCAAACTGATTCATTTTATCGAAAAAAGTTGCAAATTAAATCTTTTTTAAGGTCTGGAATTAAGGAAAGCAATTCGGAATGGCGATTATAAATTTAATAACGAGAACGAATTATTAACAAGTTCAACTCTAATTTCAGTACTTTCCCACAATTAACTGTATAATATTGGTACACATTCATTTTTAACCAGTTAAAATTTATGATTCCTTTGAAATTGATCATTGCTGGTCGAAATAAATACAATAATATAAAACATAGCAAGTGTCCTAATTTCCTAATGTTTAATTCATACTTTTTATGGTAAATTATTAAAATTGATAAATAAACATAACATACTTACTTTAATATTTATATTTTGAATATTGCGACATTATTTCTAATTCTTTATAATAGTTATTCTATTATGAATTGAAAAAGAGATTTCGTAACATCTTGTTAATTATAAATAGTTAGTACCCCATATTCACAAACTCTGCTATCCACTGTTTAATATTTTTCAAAAAGTCAGTTAGATGCTTCATTGTACGAATTTTATCTATGAATTGCATTTAGTTAAAACTTACCAATTACGTTATTTCAATTGCCAATTTTGATTATATATCGGTTGTTCCTCTCTTGTCTATATTAATAATTCTTAACAAATTTTAAACAAAATTACTACAGATGCAATTTAGTAATTTAACTTCTCGCTCTTTTGCCAATCTACAATTCAATTAATTTTACCATTTTTCCAGGTATTTAGTTTAAATAAATGTTGCAGTTTTCAGTTATCTTGTAACCTAACGCTCTGAATTTTAACCAGAGAAATTACTTTATGGTCTATTTATGGCGAGAAAATTCCGCTTAATAATCCTTAAAAGTATGAAATACAAATAATAGGTAATTTCTATAAACCAATTTATTTTATATTTTAATACAAATTAATTTAAAATAATGATTAGTCCGTTCGTTTGGGCTATCAACCATCAGTCTTTCTGTCCAAATAATAATATATTATTTTTTGAACGCGCCTTGAAAATCGAAGATATGACATAGCTGCACTGATGAGCTGTCCTACAGCGAAACACGTGTCTGCGTATAATTATATCAATTCCATGACGTGGCTGGGAATCGATGACAGCACAAAATATTACATAGTGCTGAATGTAATTTCGGATATGTAACGACAACTAAGAGTTATTTTCTAAATTGATTTTATTGACTGCAATGTAAATATTTTATTTATCTTGTATTTGTTTCTCATTTATCATGTGATGAAACATTTTGTTAATAATAGGTAATTTATTGAAATTTCACTCTGTTCGTTTCACTTTATTTTTTATTTTATTATCCAACTAGTTTCGGCACTGGGCCATTATCAAGAATAATAAAAGGTTTAAGTGTTTGATATCGGGGAAACCCAGAAGTCTTCATTGTCGTTGACCAAGTTTTGGCCTGATGCTAGGGCTTTATTAATCTCTAGACCTTCCCGGTAGTTGAAGTTATGCGCACTAAATTAATGAGTTATACAATGTTTTACAAAACCAGTAGTTTATTTATTATTAAATATCTTTGCGATGTACTTATAAACGTGTTTCAAAAGACCTACCCATTTATCCTAAAGTAAAATGCAAACAATTATTTATCAAAATAAATGATAAGTGTATAATTAAAAAATTAACTCATTTTGTATAGTGACCATAACATTCCAAAAGTTATTTAGTATATCTGAGGAGCGATTTCATAAGTGCAGTTATTTTGCTAATATTTGTTGTGACACTCACTTTTTATCACTTACATCGTCTTAATCAAATCATAAATTAGTGAAGGGCAATTTTTCATCTTGGGTTTTCTAATACCCCGAGTTTAAGTGCAATCCCTCCTAGTATCTTATTACGAATTATTTAAAGCTGTGCGACGACCATGCAAGAAACTTAGTAATTCACTTTAAAAACTATATTAATTACATTCTGGAATTATGTTTAACCACAGAAAGACCGGATATCCCAAACAAATGAATCTGCGCAATAAAATAAATAACACAGTAGCTCATACAGTTTCTAATAGTAAATGTTCGTCGTGAAATAGTTAGTATGGTGGCGGTATCTAGCGTCAGAATACTGTCACTTGTACTACCGAAATCGAAAAAAAACTAGTCGTTCGAGTGGCATAGTGTGAAGGCGTGTGAGTGTTATTGTGATTATAGTTAGTTTCATTCGAATCGAAAGTTATCGGTGCAAATGGACTAAAGGTAAGTGGCAGTATTAGATACGTCAACCAATTCACCCCTCAACAAATTTGGTTCTTGTGATTAGGTGTTGCATGGATAGTTTTTTTATGCTAAATTAGTGAAGATTTGGTTTTTTGTCGGAACACTGTGTAAAAAGCAAGTCGAAGGAGAAACTCTTCAATTACGAAAACCTATATGTGTTTGTTTGTATGCTTTAGTACAGGAGCTACGATTATCGAATTAGTATCTGAATTAAATACCGACGTATTTTTCTCAGCGTCGAGACACTGTGTAGCACGTCAGAGATTAATACAGGAAATGTTTAGTGACTGTGGCACGAATTTCTAGGAGAAAACTGCTCTCAGTTTACTTTTTCCATGTTCAATGAAAAATGTGCACAAGTAATAAATATTAAAACTGCTCACTATAAAACAAATTGTATTTAGGAATAAAGAAAACACGTTTACTTTTTTAATCATCATTATCAAACTTAGTTTGATAATCGGTAGTCGAAACTAGTCAATGAAAATAAAATTTAAGTGGTATAAAAAAGTAAAAGTGTTTTCATTATTCTTAATATTTAAATGTACCACCAAGTGAACGCCGTTAAGATCCAAGAACAAATTGTATTTTATTAATCTTCTTGATCAATTTATTTTCCTCAAACATTAATAATATTATCGCTTAAGTGTTTGTGTATTTAATACTTAGTTTGTTATTTTAATTTCTCATATAGCGATCTTATAAATCAAGTTATGAGATAACGCTACGATGGCATGCCGTAACCTTCCAGATAAATTCTTACTTTAAGGAGAAATAAGTTATTTGTGCGTTCACCAATTGTTCTCATTATTTTACATTCAAATAAAATGAAAATAGGATTAAATTAAAAATTCTTAATATGTAACTTTTAATTTACGTTCTGTTGTCACCCACATGGAAACTTTTTAACTAGTGAAGTTAATTTCAGGACTTACATCAATCACCATAATGAAGTGGCACTGTAAAGTTCGATATCCATATAACCCTTGCGGTAAAACTTTCTGTTGTCTATGTAGAACGGACAGCTTTATTTTTATGCTGTTAAGCGGTTTTCTTTACATTAGGCACCGAAAAAATTTCCTAAATAAATATAATTAAACAAAAATTTTGTTGCGGAAACAGGTTTATTTTAATACTTTCCTGAAAATAACAAGAAATGTGCAATTTGAAATAATATATAGATTTATAATAAGAGTACAAGACTTAATAACAAATTACAAAAACAGTAAGAAACATCCACTCTGTGGTTAATGTTTTAATCGTCGCTCCTTGAAAAAAAAAATGCAGTTTAAAAACATGAACAAGTCTAATCAAGAACCGTTAAAGAGAATTGATATGATTACCATTAATTCGCTGACATCTATTATCACATACATGCTTTTGGCATTTTGTTCTTTAAAAGCTATTGTGAATTTAGTATGTTTTGGTTTCCATATATTTTGTTAATAGTTTAGGAATAAAACATAACTTGGTGGTTTGCCCAGTTATGCAAAATTATCAAATTGTCTAATTGTTCTGAAAATCATCTCAAAACATCCTCAACAGAATCCTGCTGCTAAAAAAAGTAATTCTAAGTTTTCCATACTTTATTAATATATACTAAAAATTAAAAGTTTGTTTATAAGTTTAGAATTTAAAAAAAATACGATCACGAAACGAATACAAAATTATAATTAAAATAAACATTTATCTATTGTGTGAATTTAAAATTTCAACTGAAAGGAAATAAGGCAATATCTTTTATTTTCTATGAGCAACTCTAAATATAATTGCTAATTAAAAAATGGCGCCAATTATGCTAAGAGGTGATTCTTTCTAAATTACCTATTTTTGAATTCTTTGCATTGTTTTAAATATTTAAGTAAAACTCTTCGAATATTTACTAAAAATATAAAAAAGCCTAAGATTACTTTGGTTTTTATGAAACTTAAACAACTTTAATTTTTTTAAAAAAAAAACGAAAAATAGCATCTTCTGGTAGATAAAATACCTTCAAGATTGTTTCAGTAATCAAAAAACCATTAAGTATAAAGTTGAGCTCAAATCTTTAGAAATTTTTGAGACATAGTGCCCACGGCCAGTCATATACAGCTATTACGTGCCCTGTGCGGAAAAGTATTGTTATACCGATTTTTCTCGAATGTGAAATTTTAACGATAATATATATTTATCTCAAATTTATCTCAAGAACAGCCTAATATTTTTAACTCAAACTTTTTACCTAACCTTTTAATAATAACAATAATCTTTATTCGGACAATTACTTATCTTCATTTATATATACATAACAAAGACAAATAATGTTGTGTTGGTCAGTCTGGTCTATTGACCTGTGGCCTTTCTGCCCTGTCTTAACTGCCAAGGTGATTCGTACAAATGAGTTGATGAATTATGTGGAGATGATATTGATACTTAGGAGGGATATTTGGATTTCGAGGAATACAAAACTTGGTTAGAAGGGATCGATTAGATGGATCATTTGTAAATTTATTGGTAAAGATGGGTGTAACCTTTTATTTTTTATCGGAAGAACTAAAAGGATTTTGGAGAAAATTTGTGTACGAGTAGTAGTAGTTTTTCATATTTTGCATTAAAAAAACAAAAACATACGATATTTTTTATATCAAGTTACTTTTATTTAAACAAAAATTTATTGAATATTATTAATGTTCGGTGCTAAATGCAAATCGCAAAAAAATGCGCGAATAATGAATGGTACATGCGTGAAACAAATGATACCGCGCCTGCCCGCTTTCTTACCCCTATCCCAAAAACTCACAAGACAGAGAAAAAGTGCCATATTAGAATTAGCATTGTTGTCGTCGAAACCGCATAGTGAACATTGTGATCGATATACAGTAATTGTCTCGTATTGCCGCGCGGCCTTTGAATTGACTCCCGGGAGCCCACGTGTTGTAGTGCATCTTTGGACTAACGGTGAGTTTCACTTTTCTCATTTCCCTTCTACCTCGTCGTATTTACCACTCTAGGGCAAATTAAATTTAAAAATATACAGTTGCCGAATTTTGCTGTCTACGGGCTTTTTTGCCTTTTTTGTCTTTTAATTTTATTAAAAAAAGTATAGACGTCATATGAAAATATCTAAGATCAATTGTAGAAAATAATACGTAGACAGCAATATTTGCGAAATAAGTAACAGTAATATAATGGCTAAATCAATTATAATCAAACGAATTTATTACATTATGAATTCACCAAAGTTGTTTTGTGAGTTTCCTTTAATTTGATAAAACACTTATAGGTTACCATTATACAGGGTGTCCCGTTAATGCGGGGAAATGGGTGGACCATAGATTCCTGGGGTCAAAATATGAAGATTTAACGCATTTATCTATATCCAAAAATTTACGGTTAAGCCGGAATTTGGCTTCAAAGATTTAATAATTTTTATTTCTTTTGTTTATAACAATTGAACGCTTTATTTGATTTGCATGAAATTAATTTTTAATAACTACCATAACATAATACATCATTTCAGTTATTATGACTATTATTGGTTAACAAGAAGTATAAGAAACAGTAGTACCACCACTTAAAAACTTAAATATTTTTTTATTGGTGGATCTAATAAAAACTTAAAAACACTACTTGAAAGAACATTTAATTTAAAAACTTTTTCATCTCTCAATAATATTTGATATCTTTTACGGTTTTCCCACAAAAAAATAAAATATATATTTTTTATCTAGTAAAAATAAAATCTAGTTTTTCATCGAATCGAAAATAAATGTTTTTCGTGGCCGGCTTTGTTTAAAAAATGTAAATTATGTATAATAATCATTATTAAGTGTCTTTTAACAATTAATTTTTAACTTTATTATAGTTTATAAATATTCATATTTGGAACAAACAGATATCTTGTTTGTATTAGGATTTTGCAAAGAAAATTGTTTGAAAAGTGTTAGATGTTGTTTTGATTTATTTTATTAATTGATATTATTTAATTTTTATTCAATTGAGTAAGTTTATTTACTTATTAATGAGTACATAATGAGTATACTATATTCATCTTTTATTTTTTTGTGCAAAAACCGTACAAGATATCAAAAACTAGTAAGAGTCAAAAAAGTTTTTAAATCTAATGCCCTTTCAAGTAGATCTTTTTGGATTTTATTGAATGCACCAATAAAAAAATATTTTAGTTTTTAAGTGGTGGTACTACTGTTTTTTATACTTCCTGTCAATAACTAATGGCCACAATAACTGAAATGATGTATGATATTATGGTACTTATTAATAATAAATTTCATTCAAATCAAATAAAGCGTTCAATTGTTATAAACAAAAGAAATAAAATTTTTTGAAACCTTGAAGCCAAATTCCGGCTTAACCGTAAATTTTTGGATATAGATAAGTTGCGTTAAATCGTCATATTTTGACCCCAGGAATCTATGGTCCAGCCATTTCCCCGCATTAACGGGACACCCTGTATATTGAATTGACGAGGCGGATACATGGTGAAGTGAAACTCCATAATATGTTGAAATAAAACAGCAAAGTTGGGGGGGGTTACTTTATTAACACATTACACTGCAACATGTTTCGCCACACAGTGGCTTCATCAGGCAGATGAATACTGTAATATAGTGTGGCGAAACATGTTACAGTGTCCACAATAAAGTGAAACCCTCCCAACTGTGTTGTTTTATTTCAATAGTTACCATTATAGATACCGAAATAACGTAAATATTATTTTATTACTGTGTGCATTTATATTTCCGTGGGTTTATTTTTTAAACTAAATGCGCTTTTCAGATGAAATTTACAGTGGATGTTGTTAGTTAGACAATATTTAGTAAGTATTTCCTGAAATTACTTTTAAGCATAATTTGTTTGAATCATTTATTTATATTTATCAGCTATTAAGCGGGCTAAATGAATTATGATTATACTTTAATACTATGCTAGTATAATCTTTCTTTTGAATTACTATTACTGCTTTACATTTGTCAAGAATATATTGATATAAAAACCATTTGAAAATTGAAGAGAATGCTTGCTACCATTACTACGTTGTTTATTCATACTGATATTGATTTGAAAAAAATCTTATTAGGTAGGTTAAATATTGTTGAAATGACTTGATTATTTACAATTGAAGGGGAGTGGATATATCAAACAAATACCAATTAATTGCGCAAATAAATGTAAAATAAAACTCGTTTAAATTATAAAATAAAATAATTTTAATATACCCGAAGATAAAAAATAAGTGCATTGATCTTTAAAACTCAAAATTAAAAATTTCCCAGGTGTACAAATATTATCACTTTTGTATAATTACTCGCGATAAATTTTGTGAATTATTTCATCAAAGTTAGGATAAATGTTGCAATTTTGTCTGGTATAGTGAATATTGATGCATGATTGCATATCTTAAATGTTTAACTATTTCCTAATTGCTCGACCGTTCCATGCTCCTAATAGCTTTACGGCGTAAACCACATAACAATTAACTTAAATTTTAAGTACGGTTGAATAAAAACGTAGTTAGTTAGCACAAAACCTATTTAGGAAAGTGCCTACATACGGATCGTAATAATAATATGCTGCAACATAACATTTTTCAAATTTAGTTATTAGGTTTTTTAATGAAAACATCAACACGTTCAATTTATTCTCTTTTAAAATTTAGGTAACTACTTATTTACTATTAGAGTAAACAAAAATTCTCAGTTATTTGTAAAAGCTTTTAGATGGTGCATAATGAGGGAAATATTTTAAATTCCACAACTAATTAAATTACCGAATGACTGACAAAACTTCGTTGGTGCTCTATCTCTCTTGTTTTTGATCGGATTTAAGTAAATAATATATCAAATTAAATTATTTATAAAAGGCTTCAACATTCACTGAACTGGTATTTTCCTTGCATGTATTCGTTCACAAGATTTTTTTTCTGAATATAAAAATGTTAACAATTTTATCCATACATTAAACCAAAGTCGAGAAATTAAGGAAATTTCAAAAAAAAAAAAATTTTACCTATTGTAAACAATAAGCAGAACTCTGAAAATTTCGAAGCCTCACAAATTATCAAAACAGTGTGCCATTGGAACTATAATGCAATGATTTTTAATAATTTCACCGTTCAAATTAATAAAGACGTATATTTTCTTTTGAATATGTAAACATAAAGAACAACGACAAATGTATTTTAATAGGGAAGACAAATTCAAAACAAATAAATTAAAATTTACTTTAGGTGTTCAAAATTACATCCGTACTATGCCAGATATTGACGGCATCTTCTAGAAACGTTTGACACGGAATTGAGTAAAGAATTTAGGGATATTTTCTGACAGACTTGCGCCATCCTTCTTCTTAAAACTTCTGGGGTAACCGAAGGTAATAAGAAGAAATCTAATAGATTTAGATGGGGATCTAGCGTGGCATTGAATTTTAGTGTTACTTCCAGTGCAATGATCGCCAAAATTGTTATTTAAAAATTGAAGATTTATTCGTGCCATATATAGTGTGGCACCGTCCTGATAAAACACGATTATTTTCAATACTGCTATTGGTAACTTTTCATCCAGAAAATTACTTTCATTTGATAGCAGAGCAACATTTTTCTTAATTAAAAGTATCGTTAATAAAAAATACCACACCACACGTTAACACTAAATCGTCTTTGGAAATTATTTTGCAGAATAACGTAATCATTTTCTCGACTCCAGTGGCAATGGTTATTTCTATTAAATAAACCATTTTTGTCTAAAGTGCATTCATCTGAACAAAGCACGCGACGATAAAAAATAGGATCTTCTCTAAACTTATTAATAAAGTAAGTAAAGTATTAATCGGCATAACATGCATTACTGGAGTGTAGAAAATCCCCACTGGTTACGACCAATTGAGCATCAACGTCCTTAGTCCGTAAATGTTTGGTGTGGAATCATAGGGAACAAACTAATTGGTCGATATTTTATTGACGGCACTTTAAATGGAATTAAATATCGATACTATTGGAACAAGAACTACTAATACTACTTGAGGATGTTGCTTTAGATGTTCGCCAAAGTATGTGGTTTCAGAATTTCAACGGTTGCACAGCGCATTATTCAATAATTGCACGGTCTAATAGCGTGATTATAATGCTCGGTGCATCAGCAGTGGTGGTCCTATTAGTTGGCCTGCTAGGTCGCTTGATTTAACATCGCCGGATTTTTTTCTATGAGGTTATTTGAAAGATAAAGTTTACCAACAATTGCCAACAGACAGAGAAAACATGATAGAACGCATAAAAAACGCTTGTGCTCAAATTCCCGCGGATATGCTTCTATCGTATATACAATCAGTCAAAAGAAGGATCAATAAGTGTATTGAACTTGAAGGTCGAATTTTTGAACACTTGCTTTAATTAGAAAACTATTATGTGTGAGAGGCATGAAAACTCATACATTCGTGTACATTTTTCAACGATTTTTGTCGATTATAGCGTTGTCTGTCACGAATACAAAAGAAAATTCAGATAAAACTTTCTTAGTTTTTCCCATAATATTCAAATCCGTACAAAAAATGGGGGTTCCTATTTAACTTTTCTATTTCTCACCCACCTACCCCCTAGGGGGTTGAGTTTCGTATCATTAGATGTCGCCCTCAGAGGCGATCAAATTTTAATTATATTTTTTTTATTCGATGTGTATTTTTTGAGATATTTCAATGTCTTCACTTAAATTGAACACCCTGTATATATACCGTATGTCTCAGATGATCACGTATCATAGGAATATTATATTATTATATCATTTAATACGGATTATTTAGATGCATATTTCCTTTGTTCTGTTTTACTTAAAATATAAATTAAAAATAGAGTGAAAACCAGCAACTAGTATCTTATAATAAATAATAGTTGCCATAAACTGTCATTAGGATAACCATCATATAATTAAATTAATTTATATTATAAGTATAACTCAACAAAACAAAGAAAAACTGTTTCTAAATAATACGCATTAAGTGATCTAATAAATCTAAGTTCATTTAGATTATATTAATGCATTGTATGAGATAAAAATTAACAATACACATTTTACATTTAAATTCCCTATGATACGTGATCATCTGAGACATACAGTATATATTCTTACTTGATTAGAGCCTATAGATAGAAATACTCAAAATATTACTTTCCCTATACACGTAGTATATAGGCGGAGTATTGTTTTCGTGATTTTTTTGAAATTTTTTTTATGCGGAAATATCCGTTTTGGGGTACCCTGAACCCAAAACACTAATTTCTGGAAAAAAATTTTTTGTGTCTGTGTGTCTGTCTGTCGGTGGGCGCTGTATATCAAAAATGAATTACCTGTTTGAGATAAAACTTCAAACTTAAGGTTTTACCGTTAGAAACTGGAACTGAAAAGCTTTTGGTAAACATTCATAGACCGGAAGTGGATGTTTACTCGAGGCATTTTTTTGTTTTTTCGTTTTATTTTTCTAAATATGAAAATTTTTTTAAAATGGTTCAAACAAAAGTTAAAGGTAATAAAAAACAGAACAAGTTTTATTCGAACATATTTTTCATAAAATTCTTAACTTTTGAGAAAGAAATTTAAAATTGAAAATTTTGACATTTATTGCCAATTGCTAATAAACTGTCAGAGTTACATGAAACTTGCATTACAAATAATTATAAAGAATTCAATGGTGAACAAATCATTAAGAATAGCTTTTTTGCGTAAACTTTATAGTTTTCGTGTAAAATATAGGGAAATTACTATAATGGCCACATCACCATTTTTTGTATTATAATATGTTATCCATATAACTAAAATAAATGTTTATTGTTATCGTATTAGTTACATTTTATACTATATTTGTTAATTATGGTAAGAATATTTTGTTCTTCTTGAATTAGTTTCTCATGTAACTCGTGGTAAAATTTTTTTGTTATTTCTATAGGGTAAGAATAAACTTAACGATTTAGAATGATTTCCATATAATATGCAATTTTATAATAAACTGACTGAAGTGCGATCATCCATAACATCTTAATTTTGTTATTTTTGTTAAAAATGTTCTGGGCTAGACAAAACAACAGCTAGAGATGATTTTCTCATTTCTAGTGCTTTGAGAAACCGAACGGTCATGGCAGTTTCCCTTCGAAATCATCTGCAAGAAGTGAGAAATGTAAAAATAATATGTTCACTTCGACTTCATGCTATCGGATTATCTTTTAAGACTAGAGCTACTGGACCGCTGGATTATGTGAGTGATGTAAAAAGTCACATACACTATTAAACTGTTATTCATTTAAAGAGGCACCGTTCAAAGGCGCATCGAAAAGGTTCGAGAAATGAACTTATGTATTTGTTGCTTTAAAAAGGCTAATCATAGTGTTAAACAGAGTTTCGGTAAGCCTTGTAACATCAGTAACAAAAAACGCAATTTTCTTATGCATAATAACGGTTCGCAACAAGAAAATAATGTGCCTTCTACATCCACGAAATTATGTTACTGCTCCTGCGATTTTGCGATGTAAACGGAATTATTCATCCATGTCGCGCATTATTGGACAGCGGCACACAGCCCAACTTTATAACTTCATCAATAGTGCAGATTAAAATTAAAGCAGGTAGCGACGGAAATTATGATGTCGGTGTTAATCGAATCGACGTTTCCAACGCAAATAATGTTGCACAAATGCATATTAAATCGCAGATAAACGACTTCACAGCTGAAATTAATTGTTTATTAATTCCGGAAATCAGTCAAAACTTATCTCAGTTAACATTTTCAAAGATTTTTTTTTTTTTTTAATTCCGCTTAATATCATATTAGCGGATTCTAATTTCAATTTATTTCAGAAGAAAATATTTGATTGTAGAGGCTTTCACTTTGTGATACATATTTTATAACTTTTAATAAAATAAAATAAACTTTGTTTATATCACACACTTTATTATTTCAGTGACTATAGTTTCGACACAATTCAGCTGGTCATTATCAAACTAATAAAATAAATATTAGTTTGATAATGACCAGCTGAATTGTGTCGAAACTATAGTCACTGAAACATACCTTATGGATGTTCTAGATTTCTATAAATTAAAGCAGATCGTTTCTGAACCTACTAGAGTAACTAACTTATCTGAAACGTTAATCGACATTTTTTGTATTTCAGACGAAACGCTGGTTGTTAATACTGGAGTTGTTAATGTGTCTGAAATTAGCGATCACAAACTTGTCTATACAACATTAAAAATAAGTAACAATGAAATACAGCAAAAATTGGTAACATTTAGAAACTTTAATCACTTTAACTACAGTCATTTCTTAGTTCACTTAAACTCAGTGCCTTTCTTCCTTATTTATGACATTAATAATGTTGATGAAAAAGTCAATTACTTAATATCGCAACTCTTAACTCTATTTGATAGCATGCGTTATGCTCTAAGATATTTTCTAAACCTTGCTCACCCTGGTATACAGACAATCTAAAATTCATGAAATCACTTCAAAATAAAGCACTATAACGATTTAAAACCAATCCAACAGCAGCCAAATGGGAATATTATAAGTCACTGAGAAACCTTACAACATCCTCTATTAGAAGAGAAAAGAAAGCTTCTTTAGAAAATGCTCTCAATAATCGTGATTTTAAAACTACATGGCGATCATTAAAATCAATGGGAGTAATTAAAAGAGAGAACACATATAATATTTCCACATTTCTCAAAAATCCCAATGAAATAAACTCCTACTTCATTGACTCTATACCCAAAAATGGGAATAATAATACCGTTAAAGAGTATTACCAAAATAATTTAGTGTCCAACTCTTCTTTTAACTTTCAGCCTGTGAGTGAAGAATTAGTAAGTAAAATTCTAAATAACATTAAAAGTAATGCAATCGGTTGCGATGCCATTAGTCTCAAAATGATACAATATGGCTGTCTACATATTTTGCCTTATATCACGGATATTATAAATACGTGTTTGACAAAGGTATGTTTCCAACACTTTGGAAGGAGGCTATAGTTACTCCAATTCCTAAAATTAAAACTCCTCTTCAGTTCAAAGATCTGCGTCCCATTAGTGTGCTCCCAGTAATGTCCAAAATATTAGAGAAAGTTCTTGATTAAAAATTAAAAACACTTGGTTTGTTTCACAGAATATTTATTATTTTTTCTCTCCGACTAGTTTCGACAAAATGTCATTATCAAGGAGTAATGAATAATGTACAAAAGTTACACTAATATATATATGGATTACAAATTCAGGTAATAAGGGCCGTCATAATCGGGGACTTCCAAATCTCTTCAATATTGTTAGTTATTTGTTTGCCGCTAATTATGGCCTTATTTATCTCTAATCCCTCTCTGTAATTAAGATGCCGACCTTTATTACCTGAGTACAATATTTTTAAATTGTTATTTTGGAAAAAATGGTTATTTTCCATGCAATGTTGCGAAAATCCAGTTGTTAGCTTTTTATTGTATATTGATTTTTTATGTTCTTGCAATCTTGCTTCAAAGGTTCGTCCTGTCTGTCCTATGTATATATGGTCACAATCACCACACTTTAATTCGTAAACACCGCACTTCTTTAATTGGTCTATTCTTGAGTTGTTGCATAATATTTTTTTGATGTTCAGTGGGTTGGTCATAATAACATTAAAATTGTACCCTTTAAGACTATTTAAAATTTTATTTGATAACTCACCAGCAAATTCTAATTTATGCCAATTATTTTTTTCCCTTTTATTGTGTGCGTTATAAAAATATTTATCTAATTGTTTCAATTTTTTCTTTTTAACTAGTTTGTCTATTAAGGGGACACTGTAACCATTATTTGTCGCAATTGTTTTAATAATATTTAATTCTTTATTGAAGTTAACAATAACAATTTAAAAATATTGTACTCAGGTAATAAAGGTCGGCATCTTAATTACAGAGAGGGATTAGAGATAAATAAGGCCATAATTAGCGGCAAACAAATAACTAACAATATTGAAGAGATTTGGAAGTCCCCGATTATGACGGCCCTTATTACCTGAATTTGTAATCCATATATATATTAGTGTAACTTTTGTACATTATTCATTACTCCTTGATAATGACATTTTGTCGAAACTAGTCGGAGAGAAAAAATAATAAATATTCTGTGAAACAAACCAAGTGTTTTTAATTTCTAATCAAGATTTTTCAAATATGTTTCACCACGGGTTAAGTGAGCAATTAATTAAATATATTAGAGAAAGTTGTTGACCTGTTAAGAGATTACATCGCTTCTATTAACCTATTAACTTTAACACAATCAGGATTTCGCCCTAAGTACAGCTGCACAACCGCATTGTCTAATATGTGTGACAAAATTATTAGAGCCACGGATACTGAATGTGATGAATGTGAGTACGTGGAATAGTAAGAGGTTAGTAAGAGAGGTATGGAGATATTGTGTGGGGGTAAGAGAGTGTAAATGAAGATTAGAAAGAAAAAAGATGTATGAAAGAGCAGGAATGGCCGAAACGGTAGTGAACTATTGGCTGGATCAGGGAGTGAATGTATCGGCTTGGATTAGGGAAAAATGGCTGGAAGTAGAAGCGCAAGAGCGACAAGAGTGTATTCGAAGGAGTGTGTACAACCCAATGTATGGAAGTTGGCAAGTGCATGGCACTTGGTCCTAGTGAGGTGTGTTAGACTCTCGTGAACTTCGACCTAACAGATCTATTGTTCTGCCCTTAACCAATCAGTTCCTAAGCAGTCCCACGTCCACGATGAACCTTGTAATTTTCTTGGGGGTGATACTGCTCACTTCTTCTGGGGATAATCGGTCCCTTCCGAAGTGAACAATCGAGATACAAGTGCATAGTATATGCTCGGTCGTTTCATTCCCACAAATGGTATCGGAGGTTCTTAGCTAGTTCCTTGTGAGTTCAAGCACCTTGGTGCTGTGATCGAGTTTGATGAGTCGTTTTGATTGACATAGGCCTGGTACATCGTTCCAATGCTTGTGATTTCTGTCCTTTTCCCATTTTTGCAACACCTCTCTTCTGTGCGCCATGGAGAGTCTGCAAAACGGCTCTGGTCCTATAGGAGTGGCATTTGAACCTCTTTTTGAGAGTTCATCTGCCACTTCGTTGCCTCTAATATCCCCGTGGAGGTATCTTCGACATTCCTAGAGGTTCAAATGTTTATTTACAACTAAAACCACATTCAGTACTGAATGTTTGCAAATAAATGCAAGCCCCATAGGCTCGCTCGCTCGCGTCACAAAAACCATGCAGCTCATAAGCCAAAAGTGCAATATCAATTCCTAAAAATCGATTTACTTTTATATGCTGCAATATGCCTAAATTATTCCTAATGTGCTGCCAAGAGTGCAATAAATCGTTAGGTATACTTTCGTCACAATTTATATTTAACGCCAATAAGTGCTGCATAGTTAACTTCGCGGAAACTACAACTGAATTTAATCATCCTAAACAATCGAAGTACTTTGCGATTTCAAATAATATTACTCCCTCTTCAATATTCTTTTCGTTATTTTGTAATTATTCGGATCAGAAATTTTATAAGAGAAAATATCAGCGGTAGCAATCCATTGCATTCCTAATATCTTGCAACTCTCATTATCATTCATAAAACTTATTGGATCATTGTTTAGATTGACTACATTTTTCTAAACGAATGGATCATTTGAATTCCAATTATTCAGATAAAAAGAAACTTTTATCGAGAATTGAGTTTTGTTCGTTTCTATGCTTAAAAATCTTCAATGGAATCAGCACCTGTTAATAAGTCATCCATATGTATTGATATTTTGCAGATTTATCGTTCACCTACACCTGTCTGTACATATTTGTTATATCAGCCGACAAAACAAACAACTGACAACGGAATCTAACTAAAATTGAAAATAATTCCTCTTGAATGACAAGATATTTCATTAATTGTGAATTTTGTTAATTTAATATGAAATGCAAAATATTCATGTAACTCTATTCATGTAACTCTATATATTGTTTGGTGTTTTTACGTGTGTATAAGTTGGCACAACTGTGCGGTAATATACGACAGGAGATGAACATGTCAAGTTAGTTAGTTAGAAGAGTTTGTTTCCAGTTTACATAAGTTTAGGTGTAAGGTAAGATCCTGAATCATTTATTTGTATCTGTGTTTATGAACTTAATTATACACAACGGTCAAAATATCTCTATGTTTAATTCAACAGGTTATGGGCCCAGACGTTTTAAACTGTGAGGTTAGGTGTAGACCACGTGCACGCGTTTTTTTATTTTTAGTCGTAAAGTCGCGAGTTTGTTTCGATTAGTTTACGTGTGGTGTACGTGCCGTGTATAGTTACCATCTTCATCGTTGGTTTCAACCACACACGACTTCATTTCAAAACTCAAATAGACAAATTAGAGGGTACAAGCAATTAGAGCCGGTGGCGGCGTCAGATAGAGATATTTCTCAAACATCGTGTAGTTCAGGATATTGTGAAAGGTATTCGCTTACCAACTGTGGAACCCAAAGAAAAGGGAGCAGGTCATTATTCGTCGTTCTTCTTGCTCCCCTGATAGAATAGGCATACTCACCCGTCATATTATATACAGGGTGGGCCACGAATAACGTCCATTAAAAGTTTACGAGTTTCCTGCAAGAGGAAAAATCTGAAAAAAATCAACATTGTACGGTTGATCTTCTCATGGAAAATATTTTTGACTTTCTATTACTTCCGGTTATACCGGAAACGGCTACCAACTTTGTTATTTTAAATGGAACTTACTATTGACAGAAGCCTACTATTGTGCCCGTGTAAATAGGAAAGGAATTATTCAAATAAAAATTCTGAGAGGAAACAAAGTTCGAAATAACAAAAAAAACTACTAGCTCTAGATATAGAGATGTATAATACTTTTTTGTAGCAAATTGTATTGCGAATCACACTATGAGATAAAATATTGGTCATTCCATTTGAAAAAATTGAAATATGATGTTTTAAAGTGGGCTACTTTTGAAACAGCAACTGTGAAAATTGACACACGTCAAATTCTTTTCGTTGTAGAGGAATCGATTAGGTACAGTACCTAGTCTATCTTGTACCTACTAGAAGTTATAGTCATTTTTTGAAATATTGCTACTTTTGAAACAGCAACTGTCAAAATTGACAAACGTCAATTTTTTTTCATTGTAGAGGAATCGATTAGGTACAGTACCTAGTCTATCTTGTACCTACTAGAAGTTATAGGCATTTTTTTAAACGCCTATTTGAGGTCAATATTTGACGAATAAATTTTTAAATCAAAAACTGTAAAAGTTAAGTGGACATAATCCCATAGGGAGAGGTAGGCAATCGAATAAGGAATTAAAAAATAAAATAATATAAGTATGTTCCATTTAAAATAACAAAGTTGGTGGCCGTTTCCGGTATAACCGGAAGTGATAGAAAGTCAAAAATATTTTCCATGAGATTCCATGAGATATATATATATATATATATATATATATATATATATATATATATATATGTTTTTATAGGTTTTCGGGTTGATCTCGTGTTGTTGGATTTGGTAAATCTCGACGTTTCGGCGACATCTCATTCGCCATCTTCAGGAGATTTAAGTTATGAAGTTTAAAACTCCTGAAGATGGCGAATGAGATGTCGCCGAAACGTCGAGATTTACCAAATCCAACAACACGAGATCAAACCCGAAAACCTATAAAAACAGATAACACTCGTGAAAACCTTAAATACAACATATATACAGGGTGTCCCGTTAATGCGGGGAAATGGCTGAACCATATATACCTGGGGTCAAAATATGATGATTTAACACAACTTATCTATATCCAAAAACTTATGGTTAAGCCGGAATTTGTCTTCAAAGTTTAAAATTTTTTTATTTCTTTTGTTTATAACAATTGAACGCTTTATTCGATTTGAATGAAATTTATTATTGGTAACTACTATAATATGATACATCATTTTAGTAATTGTGGCTATTAGAGATTGACAGAAAGTATGAAAAACAGTAGTACCACCACTTAAAAACTAAATTATTTTTTTATTGGTGCATTTGATAAAAACTAAAAAAATATCACTTGAAAGGCCGTTTAAATTAAAAACTTTTTTGTCTCTTAATAATTTTTGATATCTTGTACGGTTTTGCACAAAAAAATAAAATATGAAATATTATGCTCATTGTGCACTCATTAATAAGTAAATTAACTCACTGAATTGAATAAAAATGAAATAATATCAATAAATTAAATTAATAAAACAACATCCAGCACTTTTCAAACAATTTCCTTTGCAGAATCCTAATTCAAGCAAGATATCTGTTTGTCCCAAATATCAATATTTATGAAATATAATAAAGTTAAAAATTAATTATTAAAAGACACTAAATAATTATTATTATACATAATTAATATTGTTTAAACAAAGACGGCTACGAAAACATTTATTTTCGATTCGATGAAAAATTAAATTTTGTTTTTACTAGATAAAAAAAATATTTTATTTTTTTGTGGGAAAACCGTAAAAGATATCAAATATTTTTAAGAGACAGTAAAGTTTTTAAATTAAACAGTCTTTCAAGTAGTATTTTTTTAGTTTTTATTAATTGCACCAATAAAAAAATAATTCAGTTTTTAAGTGGTGGTACTACTATTTTTTAAACTTCTTCTTAACCAATAATAGTCATAATAACTGAAATGATGTATTATATAATGTTATTTATTAATAACAAATTTCATTGAAATATAATAGAGCGTTCAATTGTTATAAACAAAAGAAATACCTTTTTTTAGAACTTTGAAGACAAATTCCAGCTTAACCGTAAATTTTTGGATATAGATATTTTGTGTTAAATCATCATATTTTGACCCCAGGAATCTATTGTCCAGCCATTTCCCCACATTAACGGGACACCCTGTATATATATATACAGGGTGGGCCACGAATAACGACCATTAAAAGTTTACAGGGTTCCTGCAAGAGGAAAAATCTGAAAAAATTCAACATTGTACGGTTGATTGCGATCTCCTCATGGAAAATATTTTTGACTTTCTATCACTTCCGGTTGTACCGGAAATGGCTACCAACTTTGTTATTTTAAATGGAACATACTGTATATTATTTTATTTTTAAATTCCTTATTCGATTGCCTACCTCTCCATATGGGTTATGTCTACTTAACTTTTACATTTTTTGATTTAAAAATTTATTTGTCAAATATTGACCTCAAATAGGCGTTTAGAAAAATGCCTAT
>OZ018389.1:40369146-40421498 GCA_963969525.1 Ontholestes murinus | reverse complement strand
TTCTGCTCAGAAGACTGGCTAAGTGGGTCGAGGAGAGGACGGGAAGGACGGGGGGGGGATTCTCCCCCCGGCAGTACGGGTTCAGAAAGGGGAGGTCGACTGTTGATACGCTAATAGAGGTAAGGAGGCTGGCCGATGAGGCAAACAGCGGTCCGATACAGAAGAGACAGCATTGCCTGGAAGTGGCGCTCGACGTCAAGAATGCCTTCAACTTCATCCCGTGGCAGGTAATCCTTAAGACGATAAACAAATACAATATTCCACCTTACCTGAGTCACATGATCAGAAGCTACCTCAGCGGGAGGAAATTGCTATACACAAGCTCAGAGGGCAGGGTGGAGGCCAAGGAGCTTACCGGAGGCATTCCGCAGGGGTCTATTCTAGGCCCCTTTTTATGAAACTTGGCCTATGACGGGGTCTTGAGACTTGAACTTCCGTCGGGGGCAACAGTAATCGGCTTCGCAGATGACATGCTGTTGGTGGTCATTGCCAGGGACATCGAAGTCCTGAATCTTCTCTCAAGTATCTGGGGATAGTGATTGAGGCAAATAGACTGTGTAGCAGACAAGTCATCGCGGCGGCGGAGGGCACAGAAATATCGTGCCGGGCAGTCTCTAGATTCCTCGCAACTACGAAGAGCCCTAAGGAGAAGTTGAGGAGAATTCTAGTGGGGGTGGCAAGGGCCAAGCTATTATATGCAGCCCCGGCTTGGGCTGAGTGTATCAAGGCCCGTAGAAATGTGGAGAGCAGGGAACTGGCCCACGCAAATCATGACGGGTCACGGCAGTTTTGGATCCTACCTTTGTAGGATCGGGAAGACTATAACGGCGAGCTGCAGGTTTTGCGCAGACGGAATAGACGATACTGCGGAGCACACACTACTGCGCTGCGCAGCATGGGCAGCGAAGAAAGAAGAGCTCGAGGAGCGACTGGGAGCGCCTCTTGCGGTAGGCGAGATAGTCGGCAGGATGCTGGAAACGCAGGCCAACTGGGATGCGGTGGCAGACTTTGCCGAGACTGTGCTGAGCAAGAAGAAAGAGATGACGACAGACGCGTGAAAGACGAAGGGGCATCAGGAGAAGAATACCTTGGTGATACCACTGGTGCCCTAAGAGTGAGAAGAGGTTTAGTGGGTAGGGCCTGTTTAGAAGGAACAGGAGGAGCCCCACACACCTCTCGTAGAGAGTCGTGCGTAAAAGCATGCCTCCTATAAAAAAAAAACCCTAAAATAAGATAGCTAGCAAAAAATGTTAAGATACAAAAGTTTTAGTATCTTTTAAAAAACTATCAGAATTAAGATAAATTAAGTATACAGGATGAGCCAAAAATTTAGGATTATTCCATATTTTAATTCATCTCGAAATTCTAAACAAAATTCATATGACACATCATAAAGCTAAACCGTTTTCGAGATATCGAACTTTGAAAATCACTTTTTATTATAAATTATAAAATAATGTTATGTATCAAGTTACCTTTTAAAGGTAGGTAAGACGCAGCGTTGTTATGGAGATGGAAACTTTGAATTTTCAATCTTCGATAACTCTAAAACGGTCAAGTTTAGCTTTATGATGTGCTATACGAATTTTATTTAGAATTTCGAGATGAATTGAAGTATGGAATAATATACAGGGTATTCCATTAAAGAAAAAACGAGTTTGCTTGATCCTGAATTTTTGTTTGATCCTGAATACTTAATTTATCTTTATTCTGATAGTTTTTAAAAAATAATAAAACTTTTGTATCTTAACATTCGCTAGCTATCTTACTGTAGGAGATATTCGACCGTTTCCATACATATCAGCAACCTTGTATATGTGTGCCATTCAGGTGCCTTCCCAGGCATTCTCTAGCGCACATATCAGTTGCAATTTCTTCCGCTTGCAGAATCGTGGGTGTCGTGCCCAGAGCCATGAAGCTCCTGTGGTTTTGGTTTTGGTCATAAATGCCTATTTCAGTACCTCTGTTATTCTTGGCACCATTTGTGTACCACGCTGATATTCCTCGGCCAAACTCATTGACTCTCATCCTCAATCGACACCTCAAACGGTAGTTTGAATTCGGGCTTTTTGGACATGATGTCCGTCAATTTAGACAGGAGGACTGGCTCGATTTGTTGCAGTATTTCTAAGTGTCCTTTCCAGTCCCCCAGCAGTGTTTTCTTTCCCTGGTGTAGTCGGAAGGCCACCATAAGTCCTTCTTTTGTACCATTAGATGGAGCGGTGTGAGGCCAAATTTTGCCGCCATTCCTACTGTTGGGGTTGGTTGCATGGCCATGACAGAAGGGCAGCATATTTGCCAATAGGTACCGCCGTTCTATACAGCCAATACGTGTTTTACAGGTTTTACCTATTAGCCGCCGATAGGCCCAAAGCAGATACTTTATTTTGTTGGAGAGGTTTATCTCGTTTCATGCAGCGAGGAAGCCTTTATATGCAGTTTCCTCCTAGGCGTGAATAGAACTATGATCGTTTATTCGGGTTGACCCTTAGTCCTTCCCGAGCACACCAGTTATTGATGTTATTAAGTGCTTTTTGCATCAGAATTGTAAGAATACCTTCATGCTTGCCCCTGATTATTACAGCGATGTTATCTGCGTATCCTTGGGTTATAAAGCCCTTTCCATGCAGTTCATCCACAAGTCGGCCCACCACTATTCACCATAGTGTGGGGGTTAAAACTTCCCCACACTCTTTGTTACAGTCATAGAACTGTGGATCCAGCTAGAGAAGCCGTTACTAATCGGCTTTAAAGCATTGCCTCCACCCATCTTATCGTGAAAGGATATAATCCTTTATTTATAGCCGCTCGTTTTATTGCAGAGAATGAGGTGTTGTCAAAGGCCCCCTCAATGTCTACAATTATTCCGAGTGCTATTTCCTTGTATAGGATGGCTCGTTCTGCCTCTTGAAATGCGAATTGCTTGGCATTTAAGCGTGCTCTTATAAGTGCGTCACTCTTTATGTCCTCGTCAATTATGTTCTCCATAGCAGCGGCATGCGGTCCATCAAAGCGGTGGAAGCAGTATTTCTCTTGTAAAAAATAATATAAAATGATTTTTCATAAAGTAAATCAGAGCAATATTTATATTTAGTATAGTTGAGAAAAACCACCTTATGGTGAACATAAATCGATCACGACCGCTTCTTTGCCGTTAGCATTTCAATGATGGCAGAATCGTTAAGATCACTGTGGCTCGTAGAGTTTAAAAACACGTGTGCAGTTGCGGTGGGTGATTTTCAATTTGTGTTTCAAGAAAAATACAATATAATAAAGGAAGGTCGACCGCTTCCAATTTAAATTTTGACTACAAAATTTAAAAACTGTATTAGGTATTTTGATGATAATATCTATGAATAGAACTTCATTATAAATAGGTAAGTAAATTAAACTCACTTTCCTAGATTGCTTCCCTACTTTAAATTTCCACCGCACGCCACTGCTCCATAGCCTTTAAGAGAAATGAGATTAGGCTCCACAACCGGGGTATGTACCCTAGTGCATAGCTTTGTATATCTCCCTGAGTCTTGGACAGTTTTCCCCAAGCAGCGCTTCAGTCGTGCGGGGAAGATACCGCCCGCTCCTGGAGATTTATATGGCTTGAAGCTGCAGCGGCTGCCTAGATTGGTGCAGTGAGTCATTGGGTCGGTACTAGACGCAATTGTGTTTTTAGTCACTACTTTTGAACCTCTAAAGTTTCCTGTTAATCTTTGGTGTGACTCCGTCAGTTCGTTTTAAGATGCCGACCGCATTGGTGATCCTTTGATAGTACCTTCCGGAGTCTATTTGCATGGGTCAGACATGGTTTAGACTCCCTCAGTTGCTTTTTGTATTCAGTCAGGGCCTGGCTGTAGGTTGACCAGTTGCCTTTTTTCTTGGCTCTGTTGAAGTCCTGAGTAGATCCAATTCCTCGAGAATAAATTCCTCGAGGTAAATTTTCTCGAGAAGTTTACCTTCTTTACCAGGCAGCGTTTCTCATAGACTCCTAGGATGGTATCATTTAGGTTTAGTGAGGTCTGTTCGAACTCCTTTATGGTCGCGATGTTATATTGAAGGCCCTGAAGTTCAGACGGTAGGCACTGGTCATATAATGCCCAGTCCGTTTTTCGTGGCACTCTGCACTCTGCTATTTCTTGCCTTATTGACTTCATAGACGTGGATTTATTCCCCCTGTTTAAGATGCCTAGATTGCTAGGGCATACATAATCAAAATGGTACTACAGTACAGCCCAAGATAAGATGTTTCTTATTCCTGCGGCACCAGTCCGTTAGGTCCTTTACTGCCTCTGGTGGTGGATGGTCCTCGTTCCTTGGAAAGTAGGCTGAGGCAAATATAATTTGCCTCTTGCCACTTCCCGTTGGTACGTCCACAACCGCTGCCACTAGTTCCTGTGTGATGAACTATGGGATTAGTAATTAGTATCTTTCCTGAAAATCAGGGCAGCCCTCCATGAAATCAGAGCTCTTGAATTAGCCCCACTTGGACTCTTCCCCTAGCCAGCATGCTGTAGGTAGATTTGGAGGCACTATCCTTCATTTATGGGCCTTGAAATGACCTCCACCTCTGACAACCTTCAGTTTGTCTAATGGCATATCCCTGGCCTTTGGATGCACATGAGCCTGTTTCTTCTTCCTAATCTCTGGCTCTGGAGACTTGTTGACCTCTGTAAAACCAGTTGCGGATTGCACCGGCGTTTTACTTGGATTCAGGGGCCCTTTGGAGCTTGAGGTTCCTGCCCCTGTTTCGCCTTTGTGAAAAGCTGTACTTAGCCGTATCGATACCCAACGAGGTAATTGCGTTATTTTAACTTTTCCGTAGACCTAGCATCTACTGAGAAGGTAACCTCTTGAGCGGGTTGCAGGATGCGGTCGTCCCTCTGCTCCTGATTGCCTGGAAAATATTCCACTAGGATATCGTTGTGCGACATTTCCTCCGCTCCAACGAATTTTAGGGCTGCACCCTCCCAGGGTACAATCTTATGATTTTCAGTCACATATGGGACAAAACCTGCTTCTTTTTTGGTGATTAGTTGTTTACATAAGTTAGCTAATCATGAAGAAATTAATTTTCCTAATGCGTATCGAACAATAAAAAAATATTTTTATGTGGAAGATGTGTTGATAGATGCGGGTAGCAAATATCCATGTGTTGTGAAAGTTTGTAGGACAACGCTTCCGAGGGTTCCGAATCGAGTACCTGAAAACACCCTCACAGTGTGCAGTTAAGTTTGCGCCTTTGTACATTGTTATAAAAATACAATATTATCAGACCACATCATTATACGACTGATTATTACATTATACTAACTTTATACGTTATCAAAACTGATATGTCAAACCTTATTATTAAAATATGTTTTAATAATGGTACAATGGTTAAATATACTAGTGTATAAAGTTATTATTAACTGTTTTATTTTACGATGAATTAAATTCTCACTTAACGTATGGTAAAACATTTTAATGTTAATTTGAAGCTTAATTAAACACTTAGTTTTGTTCCACTATTTTAATAAAATAGTGAAACAAAACCAAGTGTTTAATGAACTTTCTAATTATTTTATTTTAATTTATATGTGTGTTTACTTTATGGATGTGTTCTTGGTAGTTTTCTTTAACATATATCGTGGCCATTAGAGTTCCTATAATGACTCAATTATATTTTAAGGTAGCCATTTAGGATATTCAAAGAAAAGTTATATTAACAGTGTCGTGTAACTATAGCAGTTTTCCCTAAACGAAATACGAAAAATATACTAGGAATTAATTAAGTTTTGGAATTTAACGAAAAATCGTTACTTATTTATTTTATTTTATTCCTTTTAAAATTTTAAATAGTATGAATGGCAATTGGAAATAATTTAGTACCAAAATATATATTTGTATTACCTAACATTAAAGAAATTAGTTATTCCCCTTTTAACGTAAATTTTACCTGGTAAAACGTTCAATAGCCATAAATTTCGATATAATAATTTCAATGGCTTTAAGTCGTGTATTGTTTTTAAATTTACCCTTTGTCAACATTGACCAGGGTTACTCATCATATATCATCGTAAAGCTCACGGATTTTTTCGTTTGTTTTATAAACGGGCTCGCTCAATAATATAGTAGTGAGTTATATGTGGTTTCCCGAAATGTTATTTTCCGAATACAAATCAGCCAAATTAATTTACTTCATAAAATAATGTAAAATTAAATATGTGTTTGTACAATTTGCTACTAATTGAGTAATTTTGAAAAAAAAGATATAATTTCATACAAATTCGGAACACGAATAAAAATATAATTCATATAATGGAATATGAAGTGAAATATGCATGATCGTATTTGAATTGTAAATTTTAATTGTTAACATTCTATAACAGAAAATACCAAAACTTTGTATACAATATGTTTTGTTATATATGTTGATTTAAAATAGACAAACATACATGTTTATATTTTTGTTCAACAAACAGATAGTTTATAATTTGCCCATAATTTGTTATGTATGAATATTAAATATTTATTTATATAATTTAGATTACGCCTAAATTGTTACTTTTTACATAAAGTCAAGTAACGTTTGCAGCTATGAGTGTAGTATTATAAGAAAATGTTAACTATTTAAGAATAAAGACATAAGATATTGTTGCTAGCGTAGAGTTTTTGTAACTTATAGCTATAATTAGTTGACTATACATATAATTCTCTACGAAGTTTTCATGTAAAATCATATCTAAATAGTCTTCTTTAGATAGTAATTTTGGGAGAAATTAGAAATAATTGAGCATAATTCGGAATATCATATTTAACAAAATTATAGGTGTTCCATAATTCAGGAGGGCACTTTTAGATTTTTATCTTTTTTAAAACGAATTCTATGTCTTCTTAATTATAAATTTATACATTTGTTTTTAAATTAATTTTAGTTTTACAAAATTAGTTCATTTTGAGGACAATAAAAATTGGGGGCAGTTTTCAATATTAAAAATAACTCTATTTTCTAACGTTTTTTATATTAGTTATATTTATAGTTTATTTGCTCTTATTGTAGCCCTGGAAATCTGACAAATAACGAATTTTTAAGTGAACGAACTGTTCTTATTTAAAATGGCAGCAGATAAGATAATCCACACATAACACGCAAGTTACTTTTGTATTATTCAATGTCTATCGAAGTATTAGCTAGAGAAGTAGTTGTTTCAAAAGTGATTTGTTCTTGTAGTCTTAATAAGACTCATTTGTTGTAGATTTTACGAAAATATTTTCGTGTTTTTTCTATTTATTAGTGAATTTTCTACAACGTAAAGGACTTATATATTTTATTATTAAATTATGCTCTAATTGGGTATTTTCCTTAATCCCGAACGTAATTATTTCCGTAGAATTCAGTAATCCATGCAGGTATAAATAAGACCTTCAGTCGATTATATTTCATTATTGTGTCAGTTGCCGAACATATCTGAGTAAGTTATTTATATTTCATTATATTTATTTTAGTAAACGTTTTTATTTATGTTTAAAATCAATTTTATAATAAAGCTGTACTGAAGAGCTTGAAATATCGAAACACGTGTCTACAGATGGTTATAAAATTGAGTATTGAATTATTTAATTGCTTTTGCTTATTTATTTTTAATTACATCAACCTAAATTCTATTCTTGTTCCAAATTACCATAGTATAGTCACTCATAAACTATTTTAACGTACATTCAATCATTTTTAGTTCATTTTACAGAAAGAAATACGTTCAAACTAGTGTTGCTTTGATAGCCTTGCTATTTTGTAACACGCAAGTTACTTTTGTATTATTCAATGTCTGTCGAAGTATTAGCTAGAGAAGTAGTTGTTTCAAAACTGATTTGGTCTTGTTGTCTTAATAAGACTCATTTGTTGTAGATTTTACGAAAATATTTTCGTGTTTTTTCTATTTATTAGTGAATTTTCTACAACGTAAAGGACTTATATATGTTATTTAAAAGGCATATTTTCTTTAAGAAATTACTTTACTCAACACTAACTGACAGTTAAAATTGTCAAAATATGCTCTTAAAATAGCACTATTAATTGTAATATTATTAAAAGAATGTGTAAATCATGATATGATTGGAATGCAATGTTAATATTAAACCCAAAAATAACCACACGCGTAGGTAAAATGTCAAATAATAATAAATCTCGATCGTTAAAAATATATTTAATTTGATAGATGACGCAAGGGTTTTAAGACGCAAAAAAGTGATATCTATCTTATACTGAAACTATGATTTTTTCTAAGAAGAAATATATTGGCAAATTATGATTTACTTAATATGTACATTATTGCAACAAATTGATACTTTATATTTTTAAATAATGATATAAACCATATAATTGATATATTCTACAAAGCAATTGACCAGTTTGTTCCGTATAAATCAAAAGAATCAATTCTACGAATACGGCAATAGCAGACCATATAAAATAAATTTCATTATTATATATTCTAAATCTTCGCCACAAATATAGAAATAAGAGCAGTTTAAATTACAATAATCATTAATCTGATGAGGAATCTTCACTAAAATCAAATCCAAAACACCATATGAATGTTTACAATACTGCAACTAATTATCAATATAACATCATATTTCAATTTCCCATGATGAAAGAAGATGACATGTCTCTAGTACTGAACAAACAATATTAATTCTAAAATGATCAACATTTCTTGCCTTTTTTTAATTTCTTACATTACTCACACTATTAAAGAAAGTATTTCATCTGGTATTTTTCCCGATTCATGGAAAGAACATATAATTACTGCAATTCCAAAAAGAAATAATCCACAAACGCTTGATGTTCAGTAAATTGTATGAAAAAATTCTGGAACAACAAATTCAAGAATATTTAAAACTATACAGATTTAGCCAGAACTTTAATCAGCATTTTGTTCCATGTATATCTGTTAAATAGCCTTATTAAGAGTTTAGAGTTTATAGTTGGTTTATTACCAAGCAGAATATTACATTCATGGGTGAGTCATAAGTAATAATAGTAATAACAATATAGATAAATACAAGAATACATATAAATACATTATAAACAATATATTATATCTAAACTTAAAGGTATGTGTACTAAAATAAATATTTATATTCGGTTCTTAGATACAAATAATTTAAATTAATGGTGAACTTTTAAAACTTAATTACTAGTACGACATATTAAAATTTAGTGTATATATATAAAAAACACGTTAAAATTGGTGTATAAATAAAATAAAATATAATTTTTATATATGTATATAGGTACCATGTGTCCCGTTTGAAGACGCATCATAGGGAATTCCCATGTAAAATTTTCAATTGCAGTTTGTATCTTTATCAGTGAACGAAAATGATCAGAATAAAATTAGAATAATTCCTTCACTTACTTAAGTTATTTTGGAGGTTTAATTTTTGTTACATCATTAGTTTTATTCGAAATATAGCTTAAAAAATGTGAACAAATAATTGATAATAAAATCCTCAAAATAGTAGTTGCTGTGAAAAGTCAGTGTTTGTCATCTAAATTTATTAAGCCACAAACAAATAATTCAATTCAAAATTAGTGCTTAATATCCCCTCTTGTTGCATATATAAGGTAAGTGTATTTGCCTAATTTAGAACATACTTCGTTTACGTGTGTGTTCCATTTTAAATCATTTTGTATGACAATACGGAAAAATTCCTTTTTTTTCTGATTCATTAATGACTTCATTATTAAACTAAATATCTGTTTCACCTAGTGGTGCTCTAAAGTTAATAATTGTCGTTTTAGTTATATTAATTAATAGGTTGTTCATCGTTAAATACGAATTTAATTCAGTTAAGACATCTTTGCTGCAAGATTGAGATTATTTATGCATTGGTCCTTAAGATTAATTGTTGTATCATCCGCGAACATTGTTAAATGTGCATTGATTGCAAATGGCATATCATTAATGAATAACAGAAAGAGAAGTGGCCCTAGGATACTACCTTGTGGTACACCAACGTTTTGACTCCATCAAACTGGAAAAGTATAATTCGTTTTTATATACGCGGTTGTTACGTGTTTTCTTTCTGGAGCATAGGATGACAGGAGATTTATTTCGCCCGGATGCCATTTATTGAAAGTTTGTTTAGAAACAAGCCATGTCGAATGCTTTAGTTAGATCTACAAATATTGAAAAAAGGTTAATATTTTTGTCGAGATTATCCAGGGCAAAATTTAAGATATAATAGATTGGGTGTGTGGTTGTAAGACTTTTTCCAAACCCTAATAGATTTTCGCATAATATATTTCTGTCCCTTACGAATTTGATTATTCGATCGCAAATTACATTTTCAAATATTTTTGAAAATATTGGTAAAATATTGATTGGTTGATAATTACCAATATCTAGTGGATCACCGTTTCTGTAAATGGGAATGATTTTGCCCACTTTTAGCTCCGAAGGAAATATTCCCTCACTTAATGCTTTATTTACTGAAATTGTTAATGGCTTTATTATATTTTTCCCTGTATATTTTATTATTAAAGATGATAAGCCATTAATATCGCTGCTTTCACTGGATTTCATATTGTGTATGATCAACTCTATTTCAGATTCAATTGCAGGATATAAGAAAATAGTATTTGTAACGTTTGTGGGAAGAACGTAGTTGTCAGAGTGAGTTCCGCCCAAAACGTCTCATATTTTGCTAAAATATATAATCATTGAATTTATTACCTCCTTTGGTTGATTTATTTGTATTCCATTTTCATCATAAATATACTCCAGTTGCACATGTTGGTTATTTATATCTTTTTTATTTTTGAGAATTTTCTTTTGCCTTGTTTTTCGAAGTATTTATGCGGTTAGAATTATATTTTCTTATTTCACTTTGTAGCAATGAGGCGTATTGTTTTTTTTTTTTTGCAGACATGAACATATTGTACGTGTAGTCGTTTTTGTACCTACGGTAGACTTTGTAATAGAAATCGATTTGATTACGTAGTTGCGTAATGTCCTCACTATACTTGGACAACACTTGTTGAAAGCCTTAGTAAATATTTTGTAAAATTCATTAAAATTAGATTGAGAGTCTATGCAGTAGTCACTTAAAGTGTTCCAATTCATGTTTTCTAATTCAGAATTTAGTAAATCAAGTGAGTTCAAATTTACTTTTTTTTGACCGAATGTTCGTTGTTTTCTGTTATGTATTGATATGTCAGTATTTGGCACATATGATCCGATATATGTGTTTCAACTACTTCTGAGCTTGTATATTTAATATTAGTGACAATATTATTAATACATGAGCTGCGGTTCCAAGAAATCCGTGTATGAGCATTTATGCATATCTGCGATTCAATTAAGTTGATTAAATCGGTAGTGTTGTGATCGGCTAATTTCAAAAAATCAACATTAAAAACCCCTCCTATGATAATGTCGGCCATTTCCTTTATTATTATTTTATGGAGAACGTTCTCAAAAATACTTTTAAATTCCATAAATGCACAACCCGTCGGGCGATAGATAGAAAGTATTATTATTTTACGACCGTCAATAAGTCATACATCACCAGCTACTTCGATGGTCAGAGAAGAGTTTTTATTTATATCCGGTCTTGCTTTGATATTGAAGTTTGTTTCGCGCATTTGTAAATGAAAATTTGGTGGTACTTTTCTATGTGTATATGTTGATGAAAGATTGTTTCTGTCTTCTGCTTATATTCATTATTAATTAGTTAATTTTCTTATCTCTGTGAGAAAAAATGTGAGATATAAGTACCACAGGGCCACAACTGCGGCTCCATTGCTTTATCAAAATCAAAAATTTATCAAAATAATGTTTTGGATATTTACTCTGAAGGGGTTCGCAAACTGCTTCTAGAAAATAAGTTATTACATGATTAGTAATATCTATCTATTTCGTTGACGGATGTAAGCGTGATAAATACAAAAACGCTTTTTTTGTTGGAGTCAGTTGTGGACAGACCGATTGTTCCTTGGATCGTTCTTTTCTTCTTTTTTTGTGACGGTTTCCCATTTTCCTGTTTCACTAGCATCAGTTTGGGTTACAGGGTTCTGGTGGTTAACATTAGATTGGGAGTGGTTAGCGATGATAATGTCTTGCATTGCGTTCTCGGCAGGTTTTTCTTTTGTTTTGATGTTCTATGATGTATTTTCCTATTAGTTTGGTTGTTTATACAGGGTGAGTTTTTTTCGATGTTTTCTATGGGGATCTCGGAAACTATAAGAGATAGAGAAACGGTTAAATGGAGAAAGAAGTGTAGATTTACGAGACGAATAAAATTCCACTTTCAAAGTCAAATGTAACTAGATATTTTGAAAAAAGTAAAAAGTGTCATTTTTTTCAAATCAATATATCTCGGTTATTGTAACAGATAGAAAAAAACTGTAAAGGACAAAGTTTTAGATAATTTTATGCAGATTAATAAAAATTAATCAGAAAATTTTTATCGTTATTATTTTCCGAGATATGATGCAAACTTACATTTTTTTAAATGGAAACCATAGTTGGCTGTGACCTCATTCAAAAGGTAATTTTTTTCTCTTTAATCTAATATGGCATACGACATAGTTATTTCTAAAAATGAGTGAGTTATAGTCATTTTAAATTTTATTATAAATAAAAAATGGGTAGCCATGAAAAAGATTAAAGTAAAACAATTGCAGTTGTTTATAATATTAGCAATATTGTAATTATTAGTTTTACAGAGATAAATCAAAATAAAACAACTGCATAAAGTAATTCTGTAATTATCAATATATCAATGGGAGAGAAATTTTAATATTAAAAAAATATGGTCAAAGAGTCCACTATAAATACTATTATGACATAAATTATATCTTTTTAAAATTGAATTTATCGCTTTTTGACTATTCTCATGTAAATTGAATTAAATGTTTCAATAACAACTAGTTTATGATCCTCCACAGATTGATATGATTTTTCATATACTTTGTTTTTTACATAACCCCACAGAAAAAAATTCTAAAACGCGCAGATCGGTATATCTAGGTGGCCCTGAGATTGGTTTATTTCTTCCCACTTATGAGTTAGGAAAAGCATCATTTAAATAATTTGTAAAGCCAACATGTTATTAGGTAGAGCACCGTCATATTGGAACCATTTTAATCTTGCTTGTAATGATAAATTTAAACAATCGAGCGTATCTTCAAATGTTTTCTAAAGAAAATGAAAGTAATTAGTTTCACTTAGTGAGCTTTCAAAAATATATGGACCGAGAATTATTAATCCAAACACACCATGGATTAAACCCAAATTTAATTTGTAGTTTTCTCTGTGAAACTTCTCGTGGATTCTCTTAAGTTCATCTATGTTCATTGTGGCGATTAAAAATACCACAATTAGTGAATCGTGATTCATCTGTTCATAATATTTTTGTAAGAAACGTATTATCCTCTTGACAAATGGGTTTATACCACATACAGAAGGCCATTTGATAATTACAAAATTTTATTCCTATGCTGGTTTTTCAGTTTTATTTAACTTTTTAGAACTAATAATTACAATATTGCTATTATTATAAACAACTGCAATTGTTTTACTTTCATCTTTTTCATGGCTACCCATTTTTTATTTATAATAAAATTTAAAATGACTATAACTCACTTATTTTTAGAAATAACTATGTCGTATGCCATATTAGATTAAAGAGAAAAAAAATACCTTTTGAATGAGGTCACAGCCAACTATGGTTTCCATTTAAAAAATGTAAGTTTGCATCATATCTCGGAAAATGATGGTGATAAAAAATTTCTGATTATTTTTTATTAATCAACATAAAATTATCTAAAACTTTGTCCTTTACAGTTTTTGTCTATCTGTTATAATAACCGAGATATATTGATTTGAAAAAATTGACACTTTTTAGTTTTTTCAAAATATCTAGTTACCCTTGACTTTTTTGAAAACTTTGAAAGTGGAATTTTATTCGTCTCGTAAATCTACACTTCTTTCCCCATTTAACCGTTTCTCTATCTCTCATAGTTTCCGAGATCCCCATAGAGAACATCGAAAAAAACTCACCCTGTAGTGTAATCTGTTAAATTTGTGGCTTCTATTATTATCGGATTGTTTGCTTCAGCATTTTTATTATTTGCAGAAATCTTTGTTGCGCTAGTGATGCTTGGCTGGCAGCTGAGTAATTTTCGTGAGTGCAATTGCAGAATTCAGATTTTTAGTTTATATTCCAGTTCTAGAATTCTTTCTTTATAAATTAAATTTTCTTTTAGGAGAATTGAGTTTTCCTCCATTTCTCTTACTTTCTTATTATATCGTTATCATATTTAAGAGTATTCACTATTTCGGTGTTTCCTTGTTTTTGCTGATTTACCTCAACTGGCTCAATGGGATATAACATTACTTGTACTGCTGGATTTCGACCTCGTTTTCTGGCATCTCAGATCATGGATATCCAAACAGGATTTATGGAATGATTTTCGGCAGTATTTACATTCTTCTGCGGCAATTACCGGTTTATAGCATTTGTTATATTTGGTGTAACTTTAACTAGTTTGTTCACTGATATCATTTATCGTCGCCATATTATATACAGGGTGCCCCGTTAATGTGGGGAAATGGCTGAACCATAGATTCCTGTAGTCAAAATATGATGCTTTAACGCAATCCAAAATGTACGGTTAAGCCAGAATTTGTCTTCAAAGTTCCAACAAACGTTCAAACTAGTGTTGCTTTGATAGTCTTGCTATTTGAAAGACGCAAATTACTTTTGTATTATTAAATGTCTGTCGAGGTATTAGCCAGAGAATGTTAGTCATATAATTCCAGTATTTAAATCTGGTTTAAGACGACTTATGAAGAATTATATGGGAGTCATGTTATAATAAATAAACAATATGGATTTATGCCTGACCGTTCGATTACTTCTATCATGCTTCTCCAATGCATTTAACAGAGGACATTGCGACCTACTATTCACATTCAAAATATGTATTTGAAAGCTTATCGGACGTCAGATTTCGTTTGGCAAATTAGCAGAGACATAGATGGAGATTGTATCAAAACGTATTGTTTATTAGTGAGATCTCACCTGAAATTTGGATCAACAAATTCCCATCAGTTAAAATCAACAAATTTGAAAGTGTGCGAAAGAAATGTTAAAAATGCATGGGATACAAACAGACACATAAGCATAATACTGGAGAATATGAAGACGTCATGAGAGAGCTAAAGTTTATTACGTTGCGAGATCATCGAATAATATTGGATCTATGTTTTCTTCATTGGATAATTAATAGAAATTTAGATGGTCCTTTTCTTTTGGAGCAGCTGACATTTTTCGTCCCAAATAGAAGAACTCATACCATTGAAACATTTTACCAGGATAATTTTTGAACTGAATCAAGTCTCTACAGTTCTGCAGCTCGATTAATCGCACTCGCAAACGAATATACTTGTTGCGATTTATAAAACGAATCATTAAATTTTAATCTTGAGATCAGATTCCTTTGTATTTGTATTGTTACCGGCGTGTTATTTGAACACGCCGGAACATAGTTAAATTAATAAATGAATATATTTTTATAAACACTCAATCGGTTACCCATTCATTTCAAATCTTTATTTCAGTTTTATCTAATATTTCAATTATTTAATTTACCTTCAGTTTTATTAAAAATGTGTAAAGTTCGTGCAGGGATTATACATTCCTGTGTTTTGTAAAAATATTATCTCGTTTCGTAAACTCCATTAGTAAAATTTATTGCCCTTGTAAAATTGACCGTTTCGCCAGAAACAGATTATCCGAAAAACAGATGGTCGTTTAAATTTTAGAATTTCTCGGAGAGGATTAGAGGATTAGAAATACGTGCCGATTTCTATGGCTCTCCGAATTATCCAAAACAATGGTCACCTTTCAATAGCAACCACCCGCAGGCAATTTTGGGAACATTCCAGGTACAAGGGGACGTGTTTACAAACATGTTACGTCTTGTTTATATTTGTTCGAATATTAAATTAGATAAATCAAATATATATTATGTTATCAAATGTAACTTAGCCACCGCATTTAGGTTAGGATTTGCTATTATTGTATACGATATGTTCCTTCGGTTGTTGCTTTGATTTAACAGACGCTTGCGAATTTGGAAGACAATATTTCATAATTTAATTAATCATTTTGATATGTCAAAATCTGCCATCACATTATTAATTCCCTATCGAGTTCTAAGAAAGTAGGTAATTTGTAAATATAATTTTAAGTTTAAATTCGTGCCTCCTAGAACTTGAAGGTTGCAACAAACAACGTGGACAGATGCTTCTCAGCCAATCAGCAATTTGATTGACAAACGTCGACCAATGAGCGGTACTCTGGCGTCGCAGAAGAAGGGTAGTTACCCCCCCGATTCTTCTTTGGCGGGGTGAAAAATACCCCATAAAACCAGGTACCAGAGGCTCAAAGAGTTAGTTCAGTTCCGACATAGCTCAGTTCGTGAAGCATACAAGTGTGACAAGTTGTGAGTAAAGAGTTTGAAGGTCAACTCTAATGTGAAGGGTAGTTATATCGTTATTATTATCTTTGAATAATCTTATTTTTTTGCTAAACGTAACTTCCAAATTTGTAATTTTCTGTTCTACCAAAATTTCATTGAGTTTTGATCTTTCCTTATTATTATTTTATCACTCAAACTAATTTTATCTTGTACTTTAACTTTCATCTTTTGTTTGCATATATTTAAATTTAAATTTCCTTTGTGTAAATATTCTGCTGTACATTTTTATCATTGTTTTTAATTAAATTGTTATTTCTGTTTTATTTATCAAACAACTTTTATTTCTTATTTTATTTTTGCCAAATATAATTTGCTTCCCTATAAATTAATTGACAAAAATAGTGAGTGCAAATATTAGTGCATACAACAGGATTGGTAAGTTTTTTTTCAAATATTTTTTTGTTATATATTTGAGCTAACCGGTAATCAACGTGGTGACAAAGTGTCAGGTGTTAGTGTGTCATATTATTTTCTTATGTCAGTTTTTTTCTTCTTTTATAACATTTGACAATTAACGATTCCGTTTTTTATGACACTCTTGACACCCTCACCCTAAGCACACCGTTGACAAATGGCGCCCAACGCGGGGCCGTATAAAACCCCCACCTGAGAAATTTCTTATGCTTTCTGCCTGACTTAGTTTTATTTATTGTTTATTTTGTTTCAACTTTGGCTTTTGCCATAAAATTGTAGTGTCGACTTATTTGTGCTCAATTCTATATATCAATTAGATTTTTTTTTTAAATTTTTACTTATCTGTTACTTTGCATTAGCTAATTAATTAATTTAGCTTCATTCACTTTGATAAAAAAATATATATTTAACTTGTGTGTTAGTGTGTCATATTATTTTCTTATGTCATTTTTTTCTTCTATTATAACATTTGACAATTAACGATTCCGTTTATTTTTTTTATGACACTCTTGACACCCTCACCCTAAGCACACCGTTGACAGTATATATTCGAATTGTTTTTTTTTCATTATCATGTTTTGCAAAAGGTTTATATCATGAATAGTATTATTATTATTATGAATATCAGATTTATTTAATTTTTAGATCGTTCAAAAATTGTTCCCTTAAAAAGCTTTACATTTGATCTAGATACACTTCCATTTCAGTGAAAGATTAATCAGAAACTGCTTTAGCAATTAGAACATTATAGAAAGTGCCCAAATAATAATAATTAAAAATATTAAACAAAGAAACTTTTTATTTTGTGAATTAAATTGTTTGAAAGAATATTTACATTTAATAAAATGTTTACAAGATTTTAATAAAACTTTATAAGGTCTTACTTTGCTTTGAAGCCTATGTTATGATGGTTATTTAAAAGTGTTTCTCTAAAAATTTATAATAAGTTGTTGTATAGGTTATACTTTAAAATGGGATTTTGTTTATTTTTTGTTTTTTTTTTAAAGAATAATCCGGAATAATAAAAATAGTCATATACATCCTCATTCCCCAATTGATGATTCAATTTTCATTAAAGCATCCTTGTTTGATAACGCCATCATTTTAGGTGATTTTAACCTAAACAAATCCAAATCCCGTCATATGTCTCTATTCCTTTCCAATTCTAACTTCACCCGTGTTCACACTCCACCCACCTTCATCATGAATGATTCACAAGCCACCACCCCCGATGTTTTACTCTGTACACAAAATATTCGTAACCTTATACACTCCGTTAACCTAGTCCCTGATCTGTGTTCCGATCACCTTGCCATTCGTTTTCAAATAAAAATCCCTTTAGATCCTCCTCAACCAACCCCTAATTTATTCTACAATTTTAAAAAATGTAACATTGATAAAGTTCAATTAGAAGTATCAGAATTCATTACAGCCAACCCCACTATTAACCCCAATTCTATCACCCATTTCAACGCAATCCTCTCTTCTTCCATTATACAAAACACCCCTCAAATATCCAAGCAATTTTATAAATATCCCCTCCCAAATTACATCCTCCGACTTATTAAATTTAAAAGACAACTATACAGAGACATACAACTGACGGACACAACTGAACTTAGACAGAAATTTAACAAACTAAACAAAGACATTAAAAGACTTATAACTGAATTCAAGATGGACGTTTGGATAAATACTTGCAGAAAGATCAACGACACAAAGGGAAAAATATTTTGGACGGAGATAAACAAATTAAGCAAATACAAAAAGACAGATAATCTTCAGAACATATTTGACCCGCTAACTAACGAGACCATCACAGACACTGACGTAATTGCCCAAAAATTTGCCGACACTTTTAACAAGACTTATACAATGACACATGATCCAAACTTTGACAACGCAAATTTTCAAAAAATAAATGACTGGTACGTTAAATATTTTGAAAAAAATGACTGTTCAGAACCGACGGACCTTTTTACACATGACGAATACTTTGAGATTTTAAAAAAGGGGAAAAATACAGCGACTGGACATGACAATATACATAGACACATCCTCAAATCCTTTCCATTTCATATACACGACCACATCCTCAATAATATTAACTTCCTTTATAAAAACCAATACTTCCCAGAAGTCTGGAAAATAGGAATTATTATTTGTATCCCCAAACGCGACCACCCCTCCAATTTACTAACCAGCTATCGTCCTATCACTCTTCTACCTGTTATTGGAAAATTGTATGAATCCCTCCTTAAAACCAAAATCCTTTCTCGAATTTCTAACAACATCCCCAATTATCAATTTGGATTCCTTCCCCGTCGTTCAACTTCTCTTCCTCTAACCATCCTAGCCTCTAATATTCAGACTGCCCACCTTGAAGGTAGAGCTTCTGCAGCATTATTTCTGGATGTCCAGAAAGCATTCGATTCTGTCTGGCACCAAGGCTTATTGTATAAATGTCACCTCCTAAATATCCCTCGTCATATAATTTTTATCATTAAACAATTCCTCTCTAATAGATCCCTAAAAGTAAAAATCCATAACTCCTTCTCTTCTTCTTTTACTCCCGAACAAGGACTCCCTCAAGGCTCTCCCCTTTCACCTCTATTATACAACATTTTTAGCTCCGACATATATAATCCTGATCCTCTCTACTTCAATCCTTCCAAATATCTCCTGCAATTTGCAGATGATACTGCCCTAATTTCCCATGCTCCCACGTTACCAAAAGCCCTCCAATTCCTTCAAGAGCTTATTGACTCCCTCCAACACTGGTTTGCAAAATGGCGTATTAAAATTAATCCCCACAAATCACAACTCCTAATTCCATACCATCGCACCAATAATTCCCCTTACAATGTTTCAATTTCCCAAACTATTATCCCTCCTTCAACTTCCGTTAAATACCTAGGCATAACCATAGACCCCAAAATCAATTTTAAAAAGCACACAGCTATAATTAAAAGCAAAATAACATCTAGGGCAAAATATTTTAGATGCTTAACATACAGAAACGATGGTATTACTATCAAAACAGCAGTCAAAATATATAAGATGATTTGTCGCCCATTATTGGATTATGGTTGTGCCCTCTATCCCAATCCCAACAATCCAACCTCCCACAATATCGAAGTTAGCGAGCGAGCATCCCTCCGTACCCTAACAAAACTCCGTCATCCTCTTAATCCCTTACACAATCCTTCGAACCAGCTCCTCTATGATACCACTTTAGTTATCCCCATCCTAGAACGTCTTCGATTCCTATCAGAAAAATTCTCCAAAAATCCTTTCAACTTTCACATATTATCCTTATATTGTATTCCTAGAAATCCTAGTGTAAACCCCAAATTTAAAAATCCTAATTCAACCATATTTGATTTCATCTCATCGTTTCATCCATCTACGCATTAACGACTGACGCCATATGACCGGACAAAACAAGGCAGAAAGACCTCTGGTCGATAGCCTTTTGACGAACTAACTCACTAACACATCATCCATTATTCATTATTTAAATGTAAATATGTATAGTTTGTCAATAAAAATGTGTATTATTATTAAAAATAGTCGAGTACATACTCACTTCCGAAACATACACAGGGGCATGTTAAAAAAAACTAGTTGAATTCGATTTTAAACGTATATTACCGTTGAAATTCGAAATAAAAAAAAACATATGCACTATACTTTCTAATATGCACTCAATCCCAGCACACACAAGATATATAGTGGATACTATCAAAAATGCAGTTTTGAAAATACGATGATTAGCTTTTGCTTATAGAAAAGATTTTTGCATCGCATCTATCCATCGAAAAAAAGTTCTGCTTAATGTCCGCCCATATCTATTAATGAAATAAAAATAAACCAATAAATACAAAAAGAAAATGAATTTGAAAAATTAATAAAGATTTGGTTTAAGTAGTTTTCATCGGCAAATTTATGATTATATATTTATGGTATGTAAACTCGCTGTCATAAAATAAATTGACACGTTAATATTAAAAAAAATCGCAGTGGTAATCCCAATTATAAAACAAAGATATATTATAACTTTTCATCCAAGTGTAGCACTCATGGGTATTATATACGGAAAATATTTTAAACCAACACCATTAAATGTCGTATATAACTAAACCCAAACTTAATATTCACAGAGTATTATCAAACACGGTTAGAACGAAGAACGATTCCAAATTTACTCCCGCAATAGCGTAGTTATTAGAAATAATAACTCACCCATAACAAAGCTAAATAGAAATTTTATTGAAATTTCAATGAAAGATATTTATAGGAGCGTGCCTGATTTAATAAAAGGTAACTTTCAAGCTCACAAATTTAAATTGGTTAATAAAAACAGACGGAATCTTAATATATACATTTAATTATGTATAATGTAATTAATATCTCTGAATAATTTATTAAAACATAAATATTATAAAAATTTAACTTTGCTTAATTAGTTTAACATGACCTCTTCAGAAAAAATAAACAATTATTAAGGTATAAGATAAATAAAACACTTAGTTTGAAATTTCACAGATTGAAATTTTATAACAAGTGTTTTATTTACCTTATATATTATGGAATTTTACCGAGTAACAGCCTCATCAATTCAATAATTATCACATGTATTGTAAATTTATTATTCTATAAAAATTAGTTTTTTAATTTTTATAAATAGGGTGTGCGGAATTGCTTAAACATGAACTTATCTACAGGGTGTTTTTGTGACTCGGGAAATAAAATGAACCACATATACTAGAGTAAAAATGATGATGATTCGTAAAAACATTATTATTAAATTCTTTAAATGACCAAGATACATGCCATTAAAGATAAAAAATAATAAATATGTAAAAGTATACTGGTCAAGTAATAAACATTAATATAAAAAACAAAATATTTTCATTGCAGCTAAGAAATACGTAATTATAATATTCACAGAAAATGAGATTAATGAACAGTCTTGTTGATTTTCCAATTTTCGACCACATCAAGCCGCAAAAGTATAATAGACATGTCACAACACGACATGGAACGTTAATACTATTAATAGTTAATAAATAATCTAATAAAATAAATAAATGGATAAAACAATTTAAAATAAGTACAATAACTGCGATTAGTATTGGCTTAATAAATGTGGAATTGTAATATAAAAAAAATCTAAAAATTAATAGAGAACAAAAAACCTAAATTCGTGAAATTTTAGTATACAAAATATATTTTATTTTTTTTTTCATTTTACATACGATCACGATACAATCTGTAATAATCCAATAGATGTAACTCTAATGGAAGAAACTAAAACCACCAAATCCTTTTTCCTTCAAAAACTGGTCCTCAATCCAAATCCCGTCTTCCATTACCAACGAAAATATCCGTGGCGGTTCAATAGTAGCAGCAAGATCCGAAATTAAACTCGGGAAGGCTAACCCCGCGAAAATTAATAATATAATGAACTATTTTTTTTACAAAAACCACCTATCCCAGAACCCCCAAAAATTATATATAGACATAAAAACTGTGACATTGACAAGGTGACTAAAGACTTAAATGACGTTATTACAGCCTACGCCTATTTCCTCATTCCTCAATAAATTATCGGACTCGGTGTATGTCTTCACCCACATATACAAGGGAAGAATATAAATATCCCCTCCCGAACTTCCTCTTAAGACTGATCAAATTCAAGAGACAACTGTACCGGGACTTACGATTGACGGAAAATGGCGAATTTAAAACGAAAATTTAATAGTTTAAATAAAACCATACAAAGAGTGGTGAAAGAATATAAGACAGACATATGGATTACGACATGCAAGGACATCAATGATATGCAAGGTAAACAGTATTGGGACGAAATTAAAAAAACTGTCAAAATATAGAAAAACGGACTTTAAACACAGAAAATAAGGCACCCTATTTCAAAAACTTTTTTAACGGACGAACAATCAATAGCTGGCAGACCATTTTGACAGTAGTTACACTATGATAGTTAATAATGCATTTGACAACGACTTTTTCAATTCAGTAAACACTTGGTACGATAAATTTAAAACTTCCTCCATTCCCTATATCTATATCCCCGAGGACGATATAAAAAAGAAGGAATATTTTACTTGCCTATAGAAAGGTGCCCCCGGTTATGACAATGTTCCTAGAACTATCCTTAAATCCTTTCCAGATAACATCCACAAATACATCCTAAAAATATTTAACCATATATATTATACCATACCCAACGAGTGGACGCAGGGTATTATAACATGTATACCTAAATCTGGCCAAGACGCACTAAAAGTATCAAGCTATCGCCCAATTACTCTGCTTCCAGTCTTGGGTAAAACCTTAGAAACCATATTAAAACTCAAAGTAATGCCCCATATATCCCACCATATCCCTCCTTACCAATTTGGTTTCCTAGAATATCGTTCCACTTCTTTACCACTTTCAATCCTTACCTCAAACTGCCAATAGGACAGTAGCTCGCAGATCTGACCGTCCAGTGAAAGTTGCCGGGTATCTCAACGCCAAAGCCCACCACCTTATCTCTTTCGCGTTTGCTTGGTCACAGGTAAGAAATCTTCAGGAAGTTCGCCCTTGACAACCCCGCATCTGTCACTTTAGCCATGAACCCCTGCTTAAGGGAAGGAACGTTGCCAAAGCGGTACAAGAGGGTTGGACTAGTCCTGCTCTCAAAGGATAGCAAACTACCAACGACCGCCGGAGGCTAGAGACCAATGTGCGTATTGTACGTCAAATGCAAGCTGTTCGAAAGGATTATCAGGGACAGACTTTTTAAGTGGGTGGAAGAGTCTGGAGGACGTTGAGAACGCATTTAACTCGATTCCCTGGTCCACCACCATAGAGGCACTGGGGAGCAGAAGGGCCCCGGAGTACCTAGTCGCCATCATTGCCGACTACCTGCACAAGCGCTCAATGCACTTTATAGGTAAAATTGGCGTGCCGAAGATCTGGGAGGTGAGGGGAGGGGTCCCGCAGGTCTTCGTAGTCGGCCCCACACTATGGAACCTGGTTTACGACAACGTCCTGAAACTAGCGTTGGGACGCCAACCGGGAGAAAGGCGTCTGTACGAAGAAGCTCATCCCAGCGCTGGAGAGAGCGAGGAAAAATGGGCCGGAGGGGACCGCACGGCCAGGGAATTTCTGGAGGCGAAGGAAGCCTTTCTTTTAGAGTTAGCTGGCGCAATTGGGACAGTTGGAGCAGTTAGGGCAGGTGGGGCAGCCGGAGCAACTGGCAGGGCAGCCAGGGCACGACACGCAAGCCAGGATGAGGAGGATGACTACGAGGACGAAGACGGATGAAAGGGTGGAGGCTAAGAAGAGGTGATGGGGGTACTAGGTGAAGTGGGTAACCAAAATTTTAAAATAAGGGTGAATATTCGGTTTGAATATGTCTGGACCTAATCCGTGCATTTTATTGCGTAGATATAGATCGATTATTATTTAATCTGTATCATTATGGTATCAGAGGAGTATCAAACACCTGGTTCACAAGTTATCTTAAACATCGTAAACAAAGAGTGAAACTCAAGTGTAAACATAAATCATCATAAAAAATATCACATCTTTCAGACGAAGTAATAATAAATCAGGGATACCCCAAGGATCTATATTGGACCCCGTCTTATTTGTTATATATTTAAACTGTGTAAACTCTGCAACATCAAATAATATAATAACATTTGCAGATGAAACGCCCATCATTGTATCCGGATCTACAGATAATAAAACCAATTGTGCTCATTAAAAATAAATTATATCTAAACAATTATTGAGCAATTTGTATATTCAAATAAGAATAAATGAAAATATTATAAAGTATGTTGATGATGTAAATTTTATTGGTCTGAATTTTGACCCTAGTCTAAATTGGCATTGTCATTGTATGTATCTGAAAAACAAATTGAATTGCCGTTTAAATACTATTAAATGACATTAATTATATATTTTTTTCAAAATTAACTTCATTGATAAATGATAGTCAACTTAAAATTTTTAAATGGCTGAATTTAGTTTTCTATTTTTTTTATACTAAACATTATTTTTCTGAATCCAATGGTGCCCAATATGTTGATTTTAATTTAATATATATGTCAAAAATAAAAAATAATAAGTCTTATTTATATGATATATTCCATTTAATATAATGTGCCTTGAAAAAAATCGATTGTCAAAAAGTCTAAAAAATCAGTGTTATCACTACATGAAAATTTAAATATATTTCATCGGTGCATCCAATAGAAACTAAAAAGAATACTATACGATGCATTCTCACTTAACCCGTGATGAAACATTTTTTTACTTCCCTATATACGAGGGGAAGTATTGTGATCGTGATTTTTTTTTTATTTTTTGTGGAAATATCAGTTTTGAGGTCCCCTGAGTCCATTACACTAATTTCTGGGGAAAAAAAATTGTGTGTGTGTCTGTCTGTCTGTCTGGCTGTCCGTGGACGCTGTATCTCAAAAACAAATGATCGTGATATTTTTCAAAATATGAAAAATTTTAAAAAATGGTTTAAACAAAAGTTTTACTCGAACATATTTTTCATAAAATTTTTAACTTTTGAGAAAAAAAATAAAAATTGAAAATTTTGACATTCTTTGTCAATTGCTAATAAACTATTAGAGTTACGTGAAACTTTTATTATAAATAATTGTAGAGAATTCAAAAGTGAACAAATCATTATGAATAGTCTTTTTTGCGTAAACCTCATAGTTTCCTAGTAAAATAAAGGGAAAGTATTATGATGGCCACATCACCATTTTTTTTAATTAGAAGGTTAATTAAGAAAATACATTTAATTTAAAAACCTTCTGTCTCTGAATAATCTTTGATACCAGATATACGGATTTCCCATTAAATATGAGTGTAAAATGAGCATACTATACTGGTATTTTTTCTTAACTTTTAGACTATGTAGTAAGCTGTTTTTATTTCTTAGTACAATTTTCTACTCGTCAAAATAATAGTCATATTATTTATATAAACTCCATCTCAAAAGTACAATAACCAATTTTGCCACTTTTGATATATTTTCTTGTGCATATTGTATAGGTATCCTTTCCTCATTTTTCCGAAATATAAATACAACTCGGTAAAAGGACAACTTCGTTCTATACAAACCATATGTGATTTTTGTATTATGTATTTATGTAATTACAATACGTTTTGAATTTATAAATGTTCTGTAAAATATTGATATACGCTATTTTAAAAATTTGTCATAGATATAATAATTTCGCCGCCAACAAAATTAATAAATGTTTCAAAAATATTTTTTATGATGCACTGAAAATCATAGTGACACTATTTGACTAACATTCTTGAAAAATTAATACTGCCCAACTGAAATATTTTGAAAATTAATAAAAGAACAACCACATAAATCATGTTTAAATTTGGGAATAGGATAATCGAGTTTTCGAGAAAACACAATTTTGTAAATTTCCCATTCTATTTTACTAAGAAGATTGGAAACTTATAATATATATCCGGAGAGTTGCAGATTTTTATTATTGTACCTTTCAAAAAGAATACAACATTTTGTTGGTACTTAACCATAACTTACTTGATGCAAATGGAAATTCTACCTTAGTATTTTACGCAGAAAACGTCAAAAAACAGGACAACTGACGGTTACGTCAGCTAAAGCTAAATAATAAAAAATAAATATATTCTGGCAGTCTAATTGCAATTATGGAATTTAAAAAAATGCATATTGTAAAAAATCTGGCATTTAAGATTTATTGTGGTTTGCTTTCTTTTTTCATAAAATTCTTAACTATCTAGATAGGAAAATTAAAATTGAAAATTTTGACATTTTTTCCCAATTGCTAATAAACTATAGGAGTTCCTTTAAATTTGTATAACAAAAAAATATAGAGAATTTAAAACTGAACAAATTATTACGAATAACTTTTTTTGCGTAAACCTTATAGTTTTCGAGTAAAATATAGGGAAAGTACTATGATGACCACATCACCATTTCTTAATATATAATAGGTTTATCAATATGTTTTACATATAAATTCTACAAGTAACTGCTTAAAACAAACTTTGTTATAAAAACAGTTGACCACTAAATGTTGTTCTAGGTGTTCAATTTTAAAATTATGAAGGCGGAAAAGCTTGTTTTCACCTCCACACAGGTTATGGGCGCATTTTTAAATTTAGCTATTATAACTGGATCCATTTGAAAATTGGGAACATCAAATTTATTCTATTGAATACTAAAAATCCTTAATTTTGAACAAATACTTCTTCCGATTTTATTTTGATTTCTTGTTTTTTGATATCAAAATAGATAAATAAAGCAAAAAAATCTTAGCGTCAAGTAATCACAGTTTTCGAGATTTGAATACATATTTATAATTTTTTTGATATTAGAAATATTATGGATAAGTATAATGGCTAGAAATTCGCTTTGTACTTATAAAGCTTATCTGTAAAGAACTCTACCTCAAAAAATTAAATAAAAACCGACGAATTAAAATCACGTAATGATCTATAACTTTTCATAAATTATATAAATGATCAGTTTTGTATCGGATCTCGTGGAGAGACTAAAAATAACATGTTTGTCCATAAGGCGGTTTAAATTTTACATGAATAAATTCAAAATCTATTTTCTTTGTAATAGATCAAGATTTTTTAAAGGAGATATTAAAAAGCCGAAAAGACATATACAGCAACCCCATACGTCAGAAACTTGAGCACAGAAATCAAAAAGCAGTTAGAAAAATATAACATTCAAGCAATAACCGTGAACAAAAGTAACATCGCTAAACAAACAAAGAATATATTGAAACAATCAGGTGTACATAGAATCAAATGCAATAACTGTAACGGGGCAAACGGGGTGCAATTTCGAAATACGATACAAAACAGCAATATAACAACAGTATTATTCGAACATTGTTTGACAACAGGACATCATCTGGGAGAGATTATTTCGATCTATTTTCGATTAAAAGGATTTAGGCTTCTGGAGGGAATTGAGATTAAATTGGCAATCATCTAAGGCGATAATCTTCTGAATAATGTACGGGAATTAAACAATCATTATCACAGACCTCCATAATAAGACCAATATCTTCACACATTCTTAATATTAGTTTAGTTTTAAAATACCTTTCATAATGATTGTTAAATCGAAACACGTGTCAGGTAACAGAAAAATAAAAACATGGAGCTAAGCAAGTATTTAAATTTCCCTGATGTTTTGAGTAAAAGTTGGAAGCTATTTTGTCTCCTGGTGGCCGTACTTGAATGGACAGTCCGATAACATTATCGTTAAAATTAATTTAGAAAAGGCTGAAACATACTAGACCATACTAGACGGATATATATTTGAAAATTATTAGTTATTTATATAATATTTACACTGACGACATAACAATATGTCAAAATGGGTTTGTATGCAAGTTAAAATCTGTATAAAGTTTGTAAACAAGTAGATTTAAACTTTTAAGATTCAAAACTAATTAAAAACATTTAAAGTAGGATAAAACAGACAATTTAATTAAAATTAAAGGAGACAAAATTAATTCCACCGTAATTGTAACGAAACCTGAATACATAGAAAATGTCAAACAAAACAAAACTCAAAAAAAACCCGAGTCAATAGAACTCGCAAAACAATTAAAAAAGATAATTATTTAAAAATACGAAAACATTTCATGGATTTACAACAATGAGTCTTACTAAGCCTACAAAATAAATTATTTATTGAAACAACTATTTCTCTGGCTAATACATCGGCAGATATTGAATGATACAAAAGTAATTTACATGTTATAATAACACAACTATCAATACAATTAGTGTTTATTTCAATAAGTATTTTTTTGTAGTCTTAGTAAGACTCATAGTTGTAGAATTACGAAATGTTTTCGTATTTTTTAATTATTAGTCAACTTTCTGCAATAAACTTAAGGATTTTAATATATTTTATTATTTAAAAAAATATAAGCTAGTAAATAAAATAAAAAATATACCACCATCCGAATGTGTAAAACAACAGTTAACAAAATGTTAACCCAGTCAAAATCCAAGAAACTTTGAAATTAGTAGAAAGAAGGTGTAACAATGAACGTACTCCTATGTCGTCTATATTTAACTTAGAAGCTACCAAAAAAAAACAAGTCAAATTCTAGTATAGATATGTAGATGATATAATTTCAGGTTTCGGAGGCACAGACAGACGGATGCAACAGTATTTAACCGAAATTAAACAAATATATCCGAAAAGCAAGTCTATAGTAGATATAGAACACAATAATAACATTATATTTTTAGATGTCAATATTAAAAACAAAAGAAAATACATTCTGACAAATTAATACCGGCGAAATCCTGACGCTCTTTTAAACACAAAATGGTCGTGTTTAATGAGACATGGGTCTGAATGGAAGAACATTTAATGCAAGTGAATTCCGCCCTTCAGCATGCTGACAAAATTTGTATTTTTTTACATGTGTATACTTTTTTGTGCCAATTTTTGTTAATATTTTATGATAAAGACAAATATAATATAATATAATATATATAATATAATACATTAAATGACAAAGCCTACAAAAAGAAATTGATGTAATAAAAACACCAGCAGCCAGTAATAGCTACCATATAATCCTAATAAACCAATTAAATAATAAACAAAAACTAAATGCAGAATAAAAATACCGATATGTCAAGAGGAAAAAGAAAATAAAGTAATCACAAACAAAATTAAAAATATCCTCAAAAACACATCATTAGCGTAGCTTGAAAACCCCCTAACAAAATATGTAACGTAATATATAAAAATAAATCATCTATAAATAAGATGTATTAATCAGCTATATATAAATTAACATGTAGTTGTCAAAGAGTATATATCTAACAGTCTGGTCGATATTTCAGAACTAGACTGAAATATCGCCAACGGCAAAATAACGTTTGTAAGTTATTTACGCAAAAATTACCACACCTATGATAATGATGTAATCTAGCTAATCTATTTTGCCGAACAGGGATTAAAATTGGATTTACTAGAGTCCCTCGAAATTTTCAAAGCAAAGCGTAACGCGGACGTGCAACTCATCAACGACCATACAGACCCCTTTGTATAATGCGGTAAAATATAGTATAAATAATTTGACAAATTTTAAGTACTAGTTTGATAATAATCAGCTAAATTGTGTCGAAACTATAGTAACTGAAATAGTAAAGTGTGTGATATAAACAAAGTTTAATTGTGCCATTTGATATCAACTAAACTTTCTTTTAAAGGTTAAAACCAAAACACAACAGAGCATTCTATGGCGAAAGATTTTTCTAGTTAATTATGAAATGATAGTTAAATTAGTTATTTTTGTTTTAATATTAATAATTCATTTATATCTTTGTGTACATGATTCATTAATATTTTCTTAAATTTTATGATAATTGATAAAATTAAAATAAATATAGATAAACGAGAATAATATCGAAAAGATTGATAATAATTACATATAACAATAATGAGATTATAATAAATAATGTAAATAAGGGCGAATCATTTACCATTGCTTTTTATAATAACTAGACCTAATATTCAACCATAACGACATTTGATAAATTTATTTGAAACTCAACTTTATAGCTCAATAGTAGGTAACTGCTAAGTTTGATAACGATTACCGTGTAGTCGAAACTAGTCACTGCAAATAAAGTTTAAAGTGATATAAAAAAAATAAAAGTGTTTTTTCTTCTTCCCAATATCGAAATGTACCACCAAGTGAATGCCTTTAAGATCTAAGAATTGCTACATTTAAATTATTTGTGTCATTAAAATATATAACTTCACATTATTATATATTTTAAAGTTAACATTTGATTTCAATTAATATTTGATAATCGTTAACTTTCTCTCTATCTATTATTATTATTATTATATTACAATTACTTATGTTAACTTTAGTTATACCTAAATATCATAATGAGTAAGTTATTAAAATTGTATTAGTTTGACCACAGTATTAATAATCATTGAACAAATTGGTACTAGTAAATTGTTTTATATATAATGAAATTCAATAGCAATTGTATAATATATTTTAATTATTCCTTGTTAAATTCTAATTAAGAATGTTTATTTCTTAAATTTCCATAATACATAATGTTAATTACCATATTCGACGATAATTATAAAATAGGAATTGTATTACTGTAAATAACTTAATAACATACAAATTACCCTTTATATTACTCCGAACACTTGGTACGAAAAATTCATATCTGTCCCCATTTCTTATAAACCCGATGACGATATAAAGCTGGAGGAATATTTTACCTCGCTTCATAAAGGTAATAACACCGACCCCGGTTAAGACAATGTTCCTAAAGCTATTCTTAAATCCTTCGCGTTTTACACCCACAAATACATCCTAAAAATATTCAATCCTATATACTATTCCCAAAGTACACCCAAGAAGAGGAAGTATTATTACATGTATTCCCAAATCTAGCAAAGATGTAGAAGCTATCATCCAATTAAACTACTTCCAGACTTGGATAAAACCTTTGAATCATTAGTAAAACCAACTAATGCTCCATAAATCTCACCATATGAACGTTGCAATGCAGCCCTTGAGCAGCGCGAAGTGTTCTCTCTCGAAATCCCATGGCGAACACTTTTATACCTGCAATATTAACCGAATATACTACACGAAAAAAAATATTGGGATGTTTTTAAATTGTTCGCGGGACTAGTAGAGAAATTAAGACCAGCCTATGTTAAATGTTTGTGTTTAGATTGCTTGCGGGTGGCACATGAGCTGGGTCGATAGAAGCGGTGCGGAGGCAAATAATCATGCCGATACCGGTGGTGATAAAGTAACCATCGGTAGCATGAAGAAGAAAAACATCGGTTGTGGATCGAGTAGCAGCCAGTGGCATGGACGGACAGGAAGATGGAAGAGAGAACTGATATTCCAAGGATCCTGCGGTGGATTGAGTAGTCGCCAGGACATGAACGTGAAAAAGAGAAAAAGAAGTAAGTTGAGTATGCAGATGCATGGACGTACCAAAAAAGAGAAGAGAGAAGAAGAAGAAAAGAAATATGTAATACACATAGTTGTTGCAAAGAAGAAATAGTTAGGAAGTACGGGTTGATGTATTTTCCACAGAATACCATGCTTTTGTTCCCCAACAAAGTGTCCCTCAAGGCTCTTCTCTAACATAAATCGTTCACAATATTTTTCAGTCGTTTAATTTTTTTACGAGAGATTTCCGTCATATTTTGTAGTTTAAAGACAGAATATTACCTTGACCTGTTATATTTTTTACTTAAATTTCAATTTCAATTTGTTTCTTAAGTTCACGTATGCTGATGGACTGGTAAATATCCATATTTCTTAATTTAATTAAATGTTTCGTTTTATCATATACTATTATAATATTTCTAATGCATACGTTTATAACTAGGACTTCGCTGTTTTAATAGTATTAGCTTTACTTTTAATAATTGGTAAGATATGCATTGCACCAATATAGTCTTTATAATTGGTAGGCTAAGTAAAATTAGGTCACTATCATTATAATTAATATGTATAAAATAGTAAAAAAAATAATAAAATTAGAAAAACATTATGATTATTATAATAATTTGTTTATACTTTTATTTGTGTTATACTAAATGGTTTTTATTTTGCAATTTACCCCTCGTATAACATTAACTAATTAATCAAAATTGAAATGATAACATTGAAGTTTTGATTTTTGATTTAATTTTTTTTTAAGTTTATTTTGATATTATATTAAAATCAGAGTAAAATAAAAGCTTATAGCTGGTAATTTTAAATGGATCAGTTTTCAATATATTTCCTTTGTTTCTTTACGCTAATGATGAACTAATAGAGAATATCTATCAGAAAAGAAAATCATTATATTGCTTTTAGACTTTCTATAACATTCTTTATCTTTATAATACATTATAATACATTTCGTTCTCCCTTCCTTCACTCATTTTTCCTTCTCTTCTCTTTTACCTACTTCAACCTTCTCAAGATATTTACCTTGGCCCCATCTTCTCTTATCCATTCTACTACCCTTCTACACCCTTCTATCCATCTCACATCCACTCCCTTATATTCCTCTGCCAAGTGTACCCACGTATCCCTCCCTTCCTTGCATAACACACATTTCCCGTATCTTTCACCTATCCATCTCTTTCTTCCTCTCTCATTCGACCCGCATTTCGATCTCGCCATAATTACTGTCTCTTCTGTCAACAGTTTGTCCCCCTCCAGATATCTTGACCTGCTCCCATGTATCTGCCACCTCTCATATCCTTAATTGTATTCAGTCTTTCATAACTGTTCCTATCTCTCTTGTCTCTCCACCTCTTTCACTATCTCGTATACCCACCCTGCCACATTTACCCCTTTCTCCAACCATTCCCTTACCATCACCTCCGACAATCCCACTCGGTATTCTCCATACCTCCCTCACTAGCCTTCCCTCCTCCAGTCCACTTACTTTCATATCATACTCAGCCACTCTCTTTATCACCTCACTCCACACACTCTCTCTATTCGTTTCCAAAAGAAGTATGTAACCCGGAGTCGATTTCTCCACCTCTAACATCTGCCTCAAGAAACACTGCTGTTCACACTCTATCCTTCCATCCATGTTTACCCCCCATACTTCCACTCCGTATAACAAAATAGTTCTCACACACACATCCCACAAGCCACACGTCACACTCACATTTCCTTTCATCCAACTTCCCCATTTTTCTCTCACCATGCCAACGCCTTCCTTGCCTTTCCTTGCACTCATCTTGCCTGCTCCTCATATCCTCCCGTCCCCTTGAATATAAAGCTCAAATACTTAAACATTTTCACTCTCTCTATTATTTCTCCATTCCACTCTAATTCTTTTATTTTTCCCCTCTGTTCCCTTATTTCTAAATCTCATCCACTTTGTTTTTTTATTATTCACTTGTAAATCTCTCCTGTCCATGTATCTTTCCACTCTCTTTAACATCTCTTTCATACCCATTCCCTCGCCATTAGGACCATGTCATCCGCGTACCCTAGTGTCTACGTCTTTCTCTTCCCTATTACCATCCCTCCATCCTGTCCTTTTCACAATACTTCTTTCAAGTCCCCGATGTATATATTAAAGACCACGGCCTGAACCTTCCCGAGCACTTCCCTCCAGTTATTTGCAGTTAAATAGACTTAAGCTTATAGACATTTCAATATATTTACAGATACTATTTGCACCTGAAGACATTCATTAATAATTTATGTGGTGACATCTTTATAAACGCATTATTAGAAGGAAAGCGAGCATTACCTCAAAATACGCCGATCCTAACCTGGCTGCTACATAAAGACTTTAATTATTATTTAATAATACTTGTATTCATATTATATCTAAGTGCGCGTTATATACGTTTACGCAATTATTAGGCTTAGTCTTTAATTGTATTATAAATCGAAGTAATGATATTATTATTATTCTTTAGACACTCTATATACGTACAATATGCATAGTCTATAATTCTAATTTACCGTTTATTTATTTATGTTAAATAATAGACTTCAATAATTTTAACTTAAATTGAATTCTTATGAGTGATTTTATTGTAATCGAAATGAAAAACAAATAATATTTTAAAAATCATGTTTAAAATCATATTCAGACATGGGTCCTGATCTTCTAGATATTATAAATAGCGAATTATTAATAATTTAATTTTTAAATTTTTAGTCACAATAAAATAAAATAAATGGTATAATAAGTTTTCTTTATTTTATTGAAAATTAAAGACAAAGTATACATTTCCAAGATTTAATAATTAAATAATTGAATTTTTGTAAGTTAATTTATTTTATGTATACATTTGATTATTATTATATACTGTACATTATTACCTAAACTAAATTTGAATTTATTTCACCTTCAGTAAATATATATAATTTTGTACGAGATTTCTTTTTATCTAGTTGAACAGTGATTTACGATGCCGCAGAGCAATAAAGAGTTATGGTCGGGATATCATAGAAAATGAAAGTTCTGTTGCGTGGAGGCTGAATAAATTCGGAGAATATAAATTTATTTTAACGGGCCACTTCTAAGCGTCAATTCCGGATATAATAAAGTCTGAAGCTATTATTTTGCTCCGTTCTTCCGCTCACTTGTTTGTTAAGCATCCTTATCACTTCTCTTTCTAAAGACAATAATTTAGAACAACAAATAAACAGCGTTAATTTAATATTGTTATTTTTAAATCTATGGTTGTTTTAAAATGGTGTAATTTTTATAAGAATTAAAATTATAATACTAACAGATAAAAGGTGCCCGTGTAAAATTTTAGCTAATTGTAATTCGGGAGTTCAATGAACTCTTTTTAGTTGTTTTCTTAAACCTTATATTATAGATTTCCATAAATTTATATTTATTACATATATCAAACATTGACTCTCTTAATTCAATTTACTTAAGAAAAGTATATATCGTTAAATAATTTTTAATTTTGTATTTATTACGTTTTCATTCATTGGTTAAATGTATATTTTAAGGTGGTAACTATAAATTAACATACCTTAATTTGTAGATATATTGTTTATTTTCATCGATGTTTCATAAAATCCAGCTTTATCATCAGATATACAATTTACAACTAAATATCAACTACATATTGTTTACTGTGATTTTGTATTGCGAAAGGTTTTTTAAGCTCACATCAAAACATTTTTTTTTTGTTCCACACTTAATTAAACAATTTATATTTTTGAATTCTTGTTTATGTCGGGAAATATACTATGGTGTAAATAATCCTAAATATTTTCTTTTATATTTTATAAAACATAAAAGATATTAAACAATTCTAATCTTTATTTACTTTAAGAAACTAGAATACTTCAGTTTAAAATCAACTGCAATATTTTCTCGTCTACTTTATTTATGCTACATTTATTATTTATTTTCTCGTCTACTTTATTTATCCTAAATGTAGCATAAATAAAGTAGACGAGAATATATTGCAGTTGATTTTAAACTGAAGTATTCTAGTTTCTTAAAGTAAATAAAGATTAGAATTGTTTAATATCTTTTATGTTTTATATTTCACCTTGTTAAAAATGTTTAACAAGGTGGAATAGTGTTAAATTGTTAAATTAATACAAAATGTTACAATTCACTGAAAAGACAATAAAAATCGGTAATAGACTTTGCGTTAGTAGTGAATAAGACAATCATTGTAAGATGCAAGAGTTAAAAGAAAAGGTAGAATTGGTAGCAAATAGTTTATGAAAAATGAAGTATCAATGTTCGTAGACTAAAAAAATGAAGACTATGAAAAATACATATTAAGGATGCATAATTCGAAATCATCAAAGGTAAAAATAATACACTAGAATAAATATAGTGAGAGTTTAAAGAAACAATAATAAAAAGAAGTGTAAGAAATTTACAAGCAAAAGAAAACAAACGGCAAATAATATGGTAAGGTGCGAATGAATTTGCAGAACAGTTAGAGATACACATACAGCCACGAATATAACAACTTCCTTAATATAGTAACGGACTGGTTCAATTCATTTGATAAAACACGCTTGCCTCCATCAACTGACGATCCAATTCACTAAACGAAACAGACTAGTATATACAACGGCACATAATATATAAGTTTTCATTATGAAAACTAATAAGCCATATATGGCAAATAAACTGGTAAAAAAACACCAACGCGAACTCCACTGGCAGCAGAGTCATGATCAGAATCGGGCGAGAGTGGAAGATCACGTGGACGTGAACTTGAGCCTTTCCATGTGAAGTTGAAATTTTTGTATTTTTGTCTACATTTGTAAGTCTCGAAATAGTTATATTTACATTGGATAAATAAATAAATATCAAATATCAAATATCACTCTTGCAAAATTACGACAGTATCCCTTGTAGACTCCTTAAAAAACTCTGCCATGATATCCATATGTTCATTTTGAAAATATTTGATTAGTGTTATTCCCATTAATTTTTCCATAGTGAATGGAAGCAGGGTATAGCAATTTGTATTTCTAAACCTGACACAGATTCTACCCTAGTATCCAGTTACCACCCCATTACACTCCTCCCAGTAATAGGTAAACTATTCGAATCCTTTATTAAACAAAAACTCCTTCAATCCTCTAATAACCACATACCCGATTACCAGTCACCTAGAAGGACATAAAACAACAATCATTTTACTTACAAAAGGCATTTGATTGGGTTTGGCATATTGGCCTCATTTTTAAGTGTTTCCTGCTCAACATTTCATGTCATATAATCATCTTTATCCATAACTTCTTCTCTAACAGAACCTGTAAAGTCAGATTTAAACAAACCTATTCCGACCCGTTTACTATATATCAAGGTGTGCCACAAGGATCTCCCCTTTTACACAACACTATTGCCATGACATATATAACCTCAATCCATTATACTTTCATCCCTTAAAATACGCCCTCCTCTTTGCCAACGACACTGCACTGGTCACCCACGCTCCAACTCTTCAAGCTGCCCAATTATCCCTTCAAACATCATTCGATGCAATTCAATCCTGTTTATTAACATCAACAAAACCAACATCCACCCCTCAGACATCTGTAAATACCTAGGCGTCATTTTCGATTCCAAACTTTCCTTTAGAGCCCACGCACAATTAATAAAATCCAAAATTAAAATAAGAGCTCGACATTTTCGTGCATTAACGTACAGAAATCGAGGCATTTCCCTCGAAACAGCAGTAAATATATACACATCGATTTCGTTCTTCCACTCTCCAGCATTTCAACGTCGCGGAAAGGTCAGCCCTACGTACCCTTATGAAATTAAGACATCCCAATATCACAACGTATATATAGCCTCAGTGTAAAATTTGCCAACAATGTAACCTTCCTTAATAAATTCTGTACTCCCCAAAACCTCAATATCCCTCCCAAACAAAAACATCGATCAATCACTCTTCATCAATTCATTAATTCGTATTATCCGGACAGCTAAGCAATTTTTCTTTGTTTTATATAAATTAAAGTCAAGACAGGGCAGAAAGACCAAATGTCGATATCCCAAATGAACGGACTAACCCTTATTTTAAATTTAAATGTATTTGTTTTGAATGTACCTATGTTCGTCCAAGTAAAGATGAGGTTTTCTCTTTCTATGGTAAGATAAAACATAAAACAAGAAGTTAGAAAAAACAGTGACAAAATTAAATCAACAAAAACTATAAATTATATAAGGCAGAGAAAACAGAATCTAAAAAATATAATAGAGGCAGGCAATTGAAGATTTAGATAGAATTCAGACAAAATTGGAAGTAAGCGGCAAATATAATCAGAAACTACTATAAATTGTATATAACAATTTCAGAAACAGGAATGGGTAAAACGCCGTGCAAATAAATGGGGAAAATATGAAAATAATCACATATGAGAGAAGAGAAATGGAGATCATTTTTTGAATTATTACAAGAAGATAATGTAGTAAACATTAATCTAAGACGAGACGAGGAACCGCCATAAAAAAAGAAGAAATTATGAAAGGAGTAGAAATAGAATGATTAAAAGAGTCAATTGAAATACTAACCTAGTGATTGGTGAAGATAAAGTTTCGTTGTTAAACATAGTTCAGTGTACCGTAAATTTTTGGATATAGATAAGTTGCATTAAATCGTCATATTTTGACCTCAGGAATCTATAGTCTAGCCATTTCCCCGCATTAACGGGACAGCCTGTATATATATATATATATATATGTATATTACTATTATTTGAACTTATTTTACAAACAAAAAAACATATAACATGGAATTATTTCGATAAATCAGATGAATTGGAATCATCTGATGTATTGTCAATTACTGGATCAGATTATAATTTTAAAACTTCTTTTTCCAAACATCTAATATTATATGGCCGTGCTATATAGAAATAGATCGGTCATGTTTATAATTCACAAAAAAAATACGATATCCGCACGATAATGTATTTCCATTATTGATTGTTCCAAATCCTTGCTTCAGAACATATACTAATAAACCAAGATCTTTCCTTAATATTTTTTGTATTTGTAGCTTAGCTTGCTACAACCTTTCTTTGTCAGTTTTTTCACGAACATGCCACTTCTTTATATCACGAATAGGCATTATGAAGCATGCACTCCACGCATGAAGTGAATAAATTCCATATTCGTACTGGCTTTAATTGGCAATTGTTGTAGTTTACCCAAATTATTCATTATTTTTTAGTAGCTCGTTCGCTTGTTTCGCGAACTCGTTTATTACTGCCCATATTCCTTTGTCTGTTTGCATGTTGATTTTTATTGGCCATTCTGCTTTGTATTCTTCCGCGTTTCTTTGCAGTGCTTCCCTTGCTAATATCCTGTCTTCTGCTAAGCAGTCCAGCCAGATATACTGGGCTGTTTCCTGGTCTTGTCCGTACTCGCAGACGGCGTCCTTCTCTCGTAGTTTAAATCTGCTGTGATAATTTGTCATTTTGCCGTATCCGGTTAGTAGTTGAAATGCGTTCTTACTTACTTCCTTCCTACGCCTCTCCTGCCGTGCTGCTGCTCTATGCCTAGGAAATTCTTCATATTCCGCTGTTTGTGTCGCCTCTTTGGCAGAGGGGTTTGCCCTTTGGTTGCCTTATGATTCAGCATGTCCTATAGTCCACCACAGATTAATGCTGGTATATTCTGCCCGAGCTCCGATTACCTTCTTGCAGATGTCTCAGGCTGTCTTACTGAGGCACTTCTAGTGCCGATATTTCTGCCTGCATGCTGTTGGCATAGTTATTTAGTTTCCAGTTGATCGTTTACTCCCATTCGCCATTCTCTTTCTATGTGACATAAGCGCAATCTACTTTGCCATCATAAACTAAGACGTCCATGTAACGATGCGAGATAATTTTACTCTCTTCTTCTGTCCACCATTCGGCAAATTATACGACCTCTCTTTCGACTGTGTAAATCATACGTTCTGCATCTACCTTCTTCTCGCAACTTCTGTGTCTTCTTCCAAACATATAATATTATATGGCCGTGCTATATAGAAATAGATCGGTCATGTTTATAATTCACAAAAAAAATACGATATCCGCACGATAATGTATTTCCATTATTGATTGTTCCAAATCCTTGCTTCAGAACATATACTAATAAACCAAGATCTTTCCTTAATATTTTTTGTATTTGTAGCTTAGCTTGCTACAACCTTTCTTTGTCAGTTTTTTCACGAACATGCCACTTCTTTATATCACGAATAGGCATTATGAAGCATGCACTCCACGCATGAAGTGAATAAATTCCATATTCGTACTGGCTTTAATTGGCAATTGTTGTAGTTTATCCAAATTATTCATTATTTTTTAGTAGCTCGTTCGCTTGTTTCGCGAACTCGTTTATTGCTGCCCATATTCCTTTGTCTGTTTGCATGTTGATTTTTATTGGCCATTCTGCTTTGTATTCTTCCGCGTTCCTTTGCAGTGCTTCCCTTGCTAATATCCTGTCTTCTGCTAAGCAGTCCAGCCAGATATACTGGGCTGTTTCCTGGTCTTGTCCGTACTCGCAGACGGCGTCCTTCTCTCGTAGTTTAAATCTGCTGTGATAATTTGTCATTTTGCCGTATCCGGTTAGTAGTTGAAATGCGTTCTTACTTACTTCCTTCCTACGCCTCTCCTGCCGTGCTGCTGCTCTATGCCTAGGAAATTCTTCATATTCCGCTGTTTGTGTCGCCTCTTTGGCAGAGGGGTTTGCCCTTTGGTTGCCTTATGATTCAGCATGTCCTATAGTCCACCACAGATTAATGCTGGTATATTCTGCCCGAGCTCCGATTACCTTCTTGCAGATGTCTCAGGCTGTCTTACTGAGGCACTTCTAGTGCCGATATTTCTGCCTGCATGCTGTTGGCATAGTTATTTAGTTTCCAGTTGATCGTTTACTCCCATTCGCCATTCTCTTTCTATGTGACATAAGCGCAATCTACTTTGCCATCATAAACTAAGACGTCCATGTAACGATGCGAGATAATTTTACTCTCTTCTTCTGTCCACCATTCGGCAAATTATACGACCTCTCTTTCGACTGTGTAAATCATACGTTCTGCATCTACCTTCTTCTCGCAACTTCTGTGTCTTCTTCCAAACATATAATATTATATGGCCGTGCTATATAGAAATAGATCGGTCATGTTTATAATTCACAAAAAAAATACGATATCCGCACGATAATGTATTTCCATTATTGATTGTTCCAAATCCTTGCTTCAGAACATATACTAATAAACCAAGATCTTTCCTTAATATTTTTTGTATTTGTAGCTTAGCTTGCTACAACCTTTCTTTGTCAGTTTTTTCACGAACATGCCACTTCTTTATATCACGAATAGGCATTATGAAGCATGCACTCCACGCATGAAGTGAATAAATTCCATATTCGTACTGGCTTTAATTGGCAATTGTTGTAGTTTATCCAAATTATTCATTATTTTTTAGTAGCTCGTTCGCTTGTTTCGCGAACTCGTTTATTGCTGCCCATATTCCTTTGTCTGTTTGCATGTTGATTTTTATTGGCCATTCTGCTTTGTATTCTTCCGCGTTTCTTTGCAGTGCTTCCCTTGCTAATATCCTGTCTTCTGCTAAGCAGTCCAGCCAGATATACTGGGCTGTTTCCTGGTCTTGTCCGTACTCGCAGACGGCGTCCTTCTCTCGTAGTTTAAATCTGCTGTGATAATTTGTCATTTTGCCGTATCCGGTTAGTAGTTGAAATGCGTTCTTACTTACTTCCTTCCTACGCCTCTCCTGCCGTGCTGCTGCTCTATGCCTAGGAAATTCTTCATATTCCGCTGTTTGTGTCGCCTCTTTGGCAGAGGGGTTTGCCCTTTGGTTGCCTTATGATTCAGCATGTCCTATAGTCCACCACAGATGAATGCTGGTATCTTCTGCCCGAGCTCCGATTACCTTCTTGCAGATGTCTCAGGCTGTCTTACTGAGGCACTTCTAGTGCCGATATTTCTGCCTGCATGCTGTTGGCATAGTTATTTAGTTTCCAGTTGATCGTTTACTCCCATTCGCCATTCTCTTTCTATGTGACATTAGCGCAATCTACTTTGCCATCATAAACTAAGACGTCCATGTAACGATGCGAGATAATTTTACTCTCTTCTTTTGTCCACCATTCGGCAAATTATACGACCTCTCTTTCGACTGTGTAAATCATACGTTCTGCATCTACCTTCTTCTCGCAACGTCTGTGTCTTCTTCTATGTATAGCGGTTTCAACCCAATGAGCACCTGCAGGACCGCTCTTGGTACTGTTCTGTATGCCCTGGCTGTGGCTGTCAGGAATGGTCTTTATGCTGCTTCTAGGTGTTTTATTATTCTCGTGTCGACACCACGTGCTCCTCATATCTCTGCGCCTTACAGCATCATTGGTGCTACCGCTAAACCGTTACGATGAACAGCTTTCTGGCTGCTTCTCTTCTTTTTCCTCTAATCCTCCTAGCGTATTCTAGCAAGTTCAGTTTATCGTCTACAATCAGGGCTGTGTAACACTTTCCGCCACCTGACTCGGTATTATTTTCAATTGAGGTACGGTCATGGTCCAGCCTTTGGATGACTTTCCTCATGTCGCCGTTCGCCAGCTGGGAAATCAGGCTCCTCAGTGTTTGAATATTCTCATTAATTTGGATTTGATTTTCCCTCACCAAAGTGATCAGTTTTGTGGAAACCTGTAGTGTTTCGTATAACTTTACTGTTAATTACGTTTTTAAATAAAACACTTTTATTACACCAACTAAACATGTAATCTTCTTGATTACTAAAGTACAGTCTCGCATGTTCTGGGTCTCACAGGGAATCCGCATAGAGACAGGATGGGGTAATCACCCCAATGTATTCTTTATTATGTACAAAAAAAAAACAATATCCGTCTTGCGCATACATAAAATAATAATAATTCATTACATAATCCTTCCCTTAAAAAAATATTCATCTACCTGATGAAGCCACTGTGTGGTGAAACATTGTTGTAGTACAAAATTTTTAAAAAACATTCAGAAACCCTATACTGTGTCAGTATTTCTTTAAAAGATTTATTACTTGTGTGCGGCAACTTGGAATTATTATATCAGCAGAAACGTTTTCCGACATTTCTTTTACCGCATCACTAGCACTTGTTTCACTATTAATATAACTATCGAGAGAGTAGTTTTGCAGCAGCTGATTTGCGTAACGTTTCCATAAAAATTCATCTGTTAGCACATTATGCACATTGTTGCCGAGAATCTCTTTTATTCTCCCTGGAACCCAGCATGATTATTGTTTACGAAAATCATTATTATCGTTATCTCCTATCTCAATTTTTTTTCTGCATACATTATATGTATTTTTATTTCTTTTTTGATTTATATAAATTACTTTTAACCTTTTTTAAATTCAAATTTTCTCTACAATTATTATTAGGTTTTATTAAATTTAATCTTGTTCTTAAGGGCCTCCCGAACATTATACGAGATTCTCCGGTAGTACAATGCTCGGTAGTACGGTAACGAATTAAAAATATAGCTAATAATATTTCTAACTCATCTTGCCTATTTCCCGTAAATTCTTTTATAAAATAGCTTTTAACAGTTTTAACGCTGTTTTCCGCTGCCCCATTTGGTGCAGGATGATAAGGAGGTGTACTTATGTACTTAATATTATAATTTTTCAGAAATTTTCGGAATTCAAATGAACTAAATTGCGTTCCATTGTGCGAAACCAACGTTTTAGGGATACCAAACCTAGCTGTTATTTTGCTCATTGGAAAAACTTCAAGCCATTTTGAAAACGCGTCTGTTATTTCTAACACGTTAAACCCTTTAAATGGTCCCAAAAAATCTATATGAACCCGCTGCCATACACCCCATGGAATAGGCCAAAGGTGTACCGGCACTGGTCAGCTGAGTGATTGCTGAGCCCGCATCTCGTGCAAGCGTGATTCGCTTACTCCCTTGGCACTGCTCTCGACGGCTGCGCAACGCTCGGTGTTGCTTGCGAGCTCCTCTTGGGCTGCTTCCATGAGGGTCTTTGCTGCTCACGATCACCATTTCCTTTTTTATGTTCATATCCTAGGCGATGCGCCATCATTGGCTCCGTTTTAATAGGTCTATCTGTGGCTTCGGCTACTCCATATCCTAGTTGCGGTGCTTCAGTGACTTGAGATAATTGTAAGGCCTGTTTGAGTGTCATCTTCGGCGAACAGCTTATCTCTCACTCTCCTCTCTTCAAGTCCACAAATAAATCTATCTCGTAGCGCGGTTTAAAGGAATTGGCCGAAATTGCAATCGGAAGATAAATGTTTAATCCGTGCACCCCACTCTGGTAACGTTCGGATAGAATTTCAACCTCTCTGGAAATATCGCCTTCTTTTCGCCGTAAAAATCGTCCATTAATTTTATTATTTCATTGTAGGAACATGCTTCTGGCTTCTCCGGAACAGCTAAATCCTTCAACAGTTTGTATGTTTCTTGAGCCAAACTATTTAATATAATCGCGCGTTTAATAGAGACATCACTGATGCTTAGAGAGCGGATTTCTAGCATTATGCTTATCCATAATATTAATAGCATCGAAAAAGTTTCTTAATATCTATACGAATCTTGAAGAATGTGATTACTTAGCGCTAAGTTTTTTTGGGCTTTTTTGCTTATTTTGACTTTTTGTGCTTATTTTGACTTTTTATGCTTATTTTCGTGCTTTTTTAGATTTTGATGCTTATTTGGAGCATTTTCTTAAACATTTAAAAAATGAAGGATTTTTAATATTAAATAAATTAAACTTGATTTTGAATGACAATTTTCAAATGGATCCAGCTATAATTTAAAATAAAGAGAAGCTTTTCTACTTTCAAAAATTTATTGAGCGTCAGAAGTAATAATTTTTACAATTAAACCCTTAGAACAACATTTAATGATCTACTGTTTTTACGAATAGATTTTAGTTATTTTGAAACGTATACAAAATTACAATTTAATTTTTAAATACTTGCATGATATTATATATTGCGTAAAGAAAGTGTGTTTATTTTAGTTTTAAACCAAATTTCTTTGTAAAATATGTTGATAAACGTGTAACATATTAAGAAAATATAGTTTTCTTTAGTGCTTTTTTCGTGTTTTTATGCTTTTTTCCTGTTTTTATGCTTTTTTAATGGTTTTTTTCTCTAAATTTTGTGCCTTTTACTGCTTTTTTAGTACTTTTTTCGTGTTTTTATGCTTTTTTCCTGTTTTTATGCTTTTTTAATGCTTTTTCTCTAAATTTTGTGCCTTTTTAAGTGCTTTTTTTCACATTTTTTAAGCTTTTTTATCCGCTCTCTACTGATGCTATTCGCGATGAAAAATTGTTCTATTCGGGATTTGTGCACTGACCACTCATTCCGTTTCGGATCAAATTCGACTTGCATCCCTATTGTCGGTTTTGCAATTGCCTCCGCCATTTTAACTCCACGTGCTCGTTTTACTTTTTAAAAGTCTTTTCAAATTATGTTCACTTCATATCCTCGTCTCCACTGTAATGTTTCGTACACCTTTACTGTTAATTACAAAATAATAATAATTCACTACAAAACCCTATCTAAATATTCATGGATTTCCAGGATTTTGTCCTGTATACAGCCCACTCTTGCCTTATTTTTCGGGCAAACCGAGGCATTCCTTCTTTGCTTTGAAATTTGGCTTTCGACATATGAGAAGCTTAGGTACCCTATATTACGCTCCACTGGAGTTGTCGGAGTGCTCTGTGTCATGTTGTATCCTGTGGCGCTCAAGCCCAGCTTGCTGCTTAAGTTTTCGCTGTCATTGGCCTTGTCCTTGCTCTTCGTCAGTGTTTTCGTAATCTGTCCTCTGTTGAAATGTTTTGTGTATTATTTCATTCTCTTCCACGAGTGTGCTCGGAATAGAAGTCAACAATGGCAGAGCTATTGAAACTAGGTTATGCCAGGTGTCCCTTGAGTACGCGACTGCGACTAAGCTGATCCTTATTCATATATCAATCAACCATATGCTGTTCCACCTTGGATTGAAGTATTTTTTACCTAGTGGTTTCTTTTCCACCTTGGTCCGAGCGGTTAAGCCTAGAACTCCAGAAATGTCGTCTGCCGTGAGACATGACAAGCCCGTAAGATCTAGCATGGTTAACCTTGCTGCCGGCCCTAAGCCACGATACTTTAGCCGGGCAAGGATCCACGCATGCTCTTATTGAGACTAATATGCACTCACTTTAAATAATCGAGCTCACTTACCCTATATTTATCGAAGCCATTTAATAATCAATGGATTCCTCACATAATCTTCAGCGATGGGAAGCGGATTGCTTTGGCGTCATAATCAGTAGCGAATTTTCTTCCGTCATTGTTTGCTCTGTTATGCCTTGTACAGACCACGTAGCAACAACAGGTTTTCTTGCTTTGACACTCTCTGAAATCGTGACCGGCCTAACGGTGCAATTTGCAATTCGATATAGGTAGCATTGTTAACATTGCTGTATATCTAAATAATTCCCCGGCCATATTCTCTCAAATCGGTAATATACATTTTTATTTTATTCAATTGTGGAATTGAATAAGAAGAACACGAGTAACAAACGAATTATAATGAAAGGGTTAATGTAATTAGCTATTTATAATTTATTTTTAAAAGTGCAGGCGGGTTCGTGAAACATGTAAAGTATGTAGTGGAACTATAGGGTGTAAGAAATATAGAGAGATAATGTCGACTCTGGGACATATAGTGTTTCAGAAAACACACCATGTAATTCTACATTCTAAGGAAAGATGAAGATTTGTGGATAATAGTAAGAAAGACTAATTAAAAAGGTATGAAAAATATATGTAGGTATAGAAGAATATAAGTGGAGAATATAGCGAAATGAAATGTTTGAAAAAGTGGAAGCGTTGGTGAATATAGTGAATAAATGATTCGAGCTTGAAGTAAAAGTAGCGGTTTGGGTTTAAGAGAAAAACAATTTATAAAACACAAAAAAGTATTGAAAGAAGTGGATACTATGACATATTTAAAAAGTAACAAGTGCACCAAATGTGGTCAAGGTAAATAAGTAATAGTCAGCTCAGTATGGAGATACAGTCCTCCTTGGCAAAAGCTGGATATTTAAAATGTGTATTGTTGGAGTGGACAGAATATTTGTAGACACTTAGCAGAGGGATGTGAATTAATACATGAAATGGATTCGGAAAAATATGGTTTATTTAACCCTTTCAGTACCATGGTTGCTTCAAAGCAACTTAATATTTAATTTGAACTGAGCGCCAGTATAGGCAATATTGCCGCTTCCTTTTTACTTTATTTAAAAGTTATACTCTTGCACTTGCTCTCGTTGATAATTTTATAAGTGTTTTGTGCCATTTTATTTATTTTATTTTTTTTTTACTTTTCGAATGACAATGTTTTATTGCTATTATCTAAACTGGCTTCAAATATTTGTTAGTTTTTTTAATACTGGTAAATAAACATTTTATTTTAAACTTTTAGTTTATTTATGCCCGAGTATAAAATATTTTAGTTTTAAAGCTACTTATTTGTTTAAAACAAATTTTTCTGCTGCACGAAATAGTTGTAATTCAACAACTCTTAGAGGGTGGCGCGAAAAAATCTGAAAAAATTTGTCAACCCTCTTTGAACCATATATGTAAAGAAATTATCATGGGATAATTTTTTTGCCAATCAAAAATAATTTGGTACTGAAAGGGTTAACGAAACGTCTCATTTTAAGTATCTATTTGTTCCATTTTAATTTAATTAAAGTAATTTTGATAATTGCACTATGAAGGTGATTTTTACTATATAAACAATAATTAATTAAATATATGATAATTATTAACAACTAATTATGACAACTAAAAGTAATTAGTACTTAATTAAATATAAAACAAATATATTAATAAATATTGCCTAAATTGTTCTCTGTAAAGTTTTCACTATTTGTAAATTTAGATATATATATATATATATATATTAATTCGTATTTTATGACCAATTATACAATACATTGATATATGATGTCGTATGTATAATAAATAACCAATGTAATTAATGAAATCCCGTTACTGCCAATTAACATTGATATAGGATAATTCTCAAAATACGTTTTTATTTTAAATAAACGTCCACATTTTTATATATTATTCAATAACGAGAAATATTTGAGATGATATTAGATTAGTTGGTAATATAATTATTATCTCACTACTTTGTTCTTATTCTTCTTATAAATATATTATATATACTTTATTCGTAATTCGGTTCAATATTAGGATGTCATCAAGTACGGTTTTATTCTAAAATATGTTTATGTATTAAATAACAATATTTAATTACGATTTAAAAAAAAAACTAAGATGTTATACAGAAATAATATTTTTTAATAGCAATCATATAATTTTTTATTCATTTTGTAATGCATTTAACCTTTAATTATCTATATACATGGTGCGCCATGGAAAGCGAACGTTTTATAAATGAACGGTACTCTAATATTTCTAATTTTTTTAAATTTAAAAATAAATATTGGCAGAAATATGTAGGTCAGAACATGCAGTTTGATTTATGTACGACAAATAATATCATTAAGATTGTATCCATTACAAATGTGGAGACGCTATCTGAAGTTAGCTTCCAGAATCTTCAATAGTTGTCGATCGATGTTTGGCTCTATCTCTCTTTTTTTGGAAAAAACCTCGAGAGAGGTCGAAGGGTCTCTGTCAAAGAAAACCTTCAGCGAGTACGGGAATAGCGTTCGATATAATACCGAAAGGTTTTCTAGAGGCGAGCATATATGCAGAGAAAGCAGAGGCCATTAAAGCGATAATCCAAAGCAATCATGCAACGGTGAAAGATAAGCCTCACCGAAATTTTAGGAATTTACCCACAAAGGGGAACCACCTTCCTCATAAGAATATCGGTGGAGAACAACGTGAGCACCGATACCTGGAAAGTAGTAAACAAAAAACCGGACCCCACGGGAACTCAGTACATCATAATGATGGACAAGGTCTCTTGGGGGAACATGAGCAAAAGGACGAAGTTGTACTTCGGCTTTTCAACTATCACCTTCAGGGTACTGGCGATTAAAACTGTCGCCAAACCTAAGGAGACCGAAGAGGAAGCAATGGAAGATATTCCAGTACCCGGAGAGGGAGCAATAGATAACTGTCGAAGGGTAAGTAATGTTCAAATTACTACAAAATAATATACACCACTGTAGGGTGCTGCCCTCAGTGCATATATGTATAAGAGAGAATATTGACACTTGTACAAGAGCTTAGTTCTCTACATTCTCGTCGAATCTATGTGTAACCCACGTACATGTGTAATAGTAAAATATGAACTGAAATTAATGCCATTATGCGACATATGTTGCAGAGACCTTCCCTACTCCCACCACCAGACGAGGTTCAGCGTTGCTACAAGAGAATACCGCTGATAATAGGACGCGATTCCAACGCACACCACATTATATGGGGGAGCACGGACATCAATCAAAGAGGTAATAAACTATAAGATTTTATCTTAGAGAATGGCATTGAAATAGCAAATATTGAAAATGTACCCACGTTCGTAAACGCTGCGCGAAGCTTTTGATTTTGATTTAAAGCGCCAGGCTTGGACGGTATATTCCCGGCCCTCCTCCAATGGGGGCTGGACATATTATCAGCCCACCTAGCCAAAATCTTCAGGGCATGTATTTCGTTCAGATACATCCCTCTAGCATGGAGAGAATTAAAAGTTATCTTCATACAGAAACCTGGTCGTATAGATTATACACTAGCCAAATCACACCGCCCTAATAGTCTAACGTCATTTCTCCTGAAAACGTTAGAGAAATTGTGCGAAAGATTAATTCGCGAGACGGCTTTGATTACGAATCCCATCCAAGCTAACCAACATGCATACACTCAGGAGAAATCAACGGAGTCGGCTCTGCACACTGTTGTAGACCGAATCGAAAAATCTCTAGACAACAAAATGTCCACCTTGGGCGTCCACATTGACATAGAAGGTGCTATTGATAAAACGACCTTCAGAAAAATGGAAACTGCTCTCTCCACGCATGGTGTGAACCCCACAGTTAGTGGTGGATCAAAAACATGCTGGAGAATAGGGCAGTCACAGTAAATGTAGGAAACACCACTGTCAGAAAGATCGTTGCTAAAGGCTGCCCACAGGGTGGAGTACTCTCACCACTCCTGTGGAACATAGTTGTTGACAGCCTACTGCGGCGACTTAACGACAATGGCTTCGTCACCATAGGATATGCAGATGACATAACCATTTTGCTAACAGGCTGATTTAAGACGGGGCTATGCAGCTTGATGCAGGAAGCCCTCAAAATAATTGAACACTGGTGTAACGACCAGTCTCTGACCATAAACCCGCCCAAGACTGAAATGGTCCTCTTCACAAAGAAAAGGAAACTAGGTAAGCTAAAGCTTCCTAAGCTCCTCAACACCCAGTTGACATTGTCGTCAGAAGTCAAATACCTGGGAGTGATCCTCGACGTGGGAACCACATCTCAAAATGAAATGTAAAAAACCATGCGTCTCCCTCTGGCAATGCCGGAGGGCTGTGGGGCAGACATGGGGGCTATCTCCCAAGATAGCACTTTGGCTGTACGCAGCGGTAGTAAGACCAATGCTAATCTATGAAGCACTGGTTTGGTGGCCCAGAGCCAGATAGAAAACCTCAGCAAAGCAGCTTACTCAGTTGCAAAGGATAGCATGCCTCAGACCGACCTGAGTAATGCGAACAACATCCACTGCAGCAATGGAAGCAATGCTCTGCCTTCCACCTCTCGACTTATACGTAGAGGAGATGGCCACGGCGGCGGCACTGCGCCTAAACTCAGTTGGATTCTGGTACAAAGAGGCAGGGCTGGCAGACACTGTCACCTTTTAGAGGAGGCTGTCAAAAAGATACCCTTCCTTGGAAGGAAGACAGACAATTTGCCACCCTGCTACGTCTTCAATAGACCTTATAATGTATCCATAAAAAGAGAAACCGGGAGTGTAGAGGGTGGGGAAACCCTCCGAATTTACACTGATGGTTCTAAAACCATAAGAGGATCCGAAGCGGGAATTTATTCGCAATAAATGGACCTCTCATTAGCTATACCCCTAGAGAAGCACACAACTACTTTGAAAGCAGAGATCGTTGGCATCATCCAAGGGGTGAAAGAAATCCTACACCGTGACATCCGTGATAGGAACATCAAAATCCTTGCAGACAGTAGGGCAGCAATACTAGCAGTTGGTCACAAGATCACCTCAAGACTAGTAAAAGAATGTCACAACACCCTTAAACAAGCAGCACAATCAAACAGTATTGAGCTGCGCTGGGTCAAGGGACACAATAATGAAGAAGGCAACAGCAAGGCAGACGAGTTGGCGCGAGCTGGATCGGTTATCAGTGATGGGCCCCCGATTGCGCCAACACCGGAATGCCTCACTGATATCCTCAACAGAATACTCTCAAGATGCTAAAACAACGTTGAGACAACACCTCAGGCTGCAGACAGGCCAAGGAAGCAATACGCTCACCTAATCTGAAAACAGCTGAATATTATTTGCGACTATCCCGGGGGAATCTGCGTCTTATCACAGGTATCCTTACGGGTCGCTGTCAGCTAAGGAAACACTTGTTTACTATGGGACTGGTGGAAACCCCCATATGTAGAGCATGTGAAGAAGAGGACGAGACAGTGGAACATGTGTTAACCACCTGCCCGGCTCTCGCCCACCTTAGAGTCCATGCAAGGGGAGCTCTGGCCGAACATGGCCAACATAAGGGATAACCCTCCAAGCTCTGTGCTGTCCTTTGTACGCCACCTTGGGTGGCTAAATGAGTGATAGAACAACGCGGGGCTGTCCCAGTCAGGGGGCACAACGGGCCTAGTAAGGCCTAAGTGCTCTGGTCAATGATTTGATCACCCTTGGCAAACTCAATCCAGATCCAGATCCAGATGGTCATCAAGCGTGGTAGTGCCAAGGGGAGACATTCTGCCCTATATGCCATATGCCAGGGCACAGAGCAGGGACGAACAGCTGCAGGATATTTAATGGGAAAACAGCAACCGGAAAACAGCCTACCATTGAAGGTGGAGAGGAAACGGAACAGGTGGAGGCTCCCTCAATAACAAGAGGAACGGAGATGGAGACGGAGGCTCCTAAAGCAGCCAAGCCGAACTAGTGTTAAGGATTAGGCAGGTCAATTTCAACAGGAGCAGGGCGTCCCCCGACTTGCTGATGGCCTCAACAAGCAGAATAGGCACCGAGGTGGTGCTAGTGAGCGAGCCAAACA
>OZ018389.1:40328082-40368946 GCA_963969525.1 Ontholestes murinus | reverse complement strand
GTTGGGGAACACAAGCTAGGGGCATTGTATGGGTGATGGTAGGAGGCATTGCAATATACAGCTGCTATATATTTACTAACTATACAGACTGGACGCCGGTGCTGAGGCCAGTCTGAGAGGTCAGAGGGGTAGCATCCTACTCACGGAGGACCTGAATGCAAAAGCCATGAAGTGGGGCTCTCCGGCTACGGACCCAAGAGGGGAGGAAGTTCTAGAGATGGGAGCGGCTCTATACTTGCAGATATTTTATAGGGGAGATGTGCCTACGTTCCAGAGGGGCAGATCGGTGTCTCAAATTGACATTACATTAGCGGATACAATAAATGGCTGGAGAGTGCTCGAGGAGGAGTCATTGAGTGACCATAAATATATTGAGTTTACGATAGGGGGGGGGGGCAGTGGGGTCCAGGAGGTATCCAGAACAGACCAGATTAAAATGGGCCATCAACAAAATGAGTGAGGAAAGGCTGAGCAGGGCGCTGACTAGCACTTCTCCCCTAGCGACGAAAAACGTAGAGAGGGCGGCATCGCAACTAATATCTAGAGTGCACACGGCATGTGAGCGAGCGGTGCCAAAAAGGAAACCCGGGGGCAGAAAACCGGCATACTGGTGGACGCCGGAGATTGGGGTCCTCCATGGGCTGGCAACGGGTGCCAGGAGGAAAATGACAAGGGCAAAAATGAGAAATATACTCATAGAGTGACTGGTAGAGGAACATCGGCAGGTCAGGGAGGAGTTGAGAAGAGCCATCGTTACCAGCAAAAACAATTGCTGGAAAAAGTTATGTGAGGAAGTCGAGGTAAACCCACGGGGGCTTCCCTACCAGCTGGTATCGAAAAAAATTGGGGCGAGGACGCCTGGCCCGGGGGTTATGGTATCTGGGGAGTAATGGCGGTTATAGAGGAACTATTCCAGACCAGGCAAGTAGAGGAGGTGTGGGTAGAAAGAGAAAGCGAGGACGTAATCGTCGAGGCTATTCCGATTTGGACAGAGGAGGAGGTAGCTAATGCGGTTAGGAGATTTCTCAATAAAAAAAGCGCCTGGCCGAACGGGCTGCGGCGGCAGGGCACATCATGACGAAGATCACAGAGGTCATGAGCCAGTGTTTGAAAGAAGGCAAGCCTCGTCCTTCTCCATAGGGAAGCTGCAGGATAGCCCCAGAGCCTACAGACCAGTATGTTTGGAGGACGGAATGGCCAAAGTACTAGAGAGGCTAACAGCAAAAAGGCTGGAGGATACAGTGAGCAACACCGGAGGGCTCTCCCCTTACCAATTTGGATTTAGAAAGGGCAGACCGACGGTAGATGCCATAAGAACGGTGCAGGACATCGCCAGAAGCGCCAACACAGGGAATTGGAGAAAAAGAAAGTATTGCCTCATGCTAACTCTAGATGTACAGAATGCATTTAACTCTATTCCCCAGGAGTCTATTATGAGGGCACTGAGAGACAGGAACATCCCGGTGTACCTAATGAACCTCATCCGGAGTTTCCTCGGCGTAAGGGAGGTAAATTATGAGGCTGAGGGTAAATCTAGAAGATTCACCATGTACGGTGGGTTACCCCAGGGGTCAGTGTTGAGCCCCCTATTGTGGAATATAGCCTTCGACAACGTCTTGCGACTGAAGCTGCTTCAGGGGGTCAGCACGGTGGCGTTCGCCGATTACCTGGCATTGGTCAGCTGCACTAGAGGGCGCCAAGACGTCGGCGGCATTGGCGGTCTCACAGATCGCTCGATGGTTGGAGAATGGGCAGAAGGGACACGCACGGCTCGCAGAGAATGCGAAAGGCGACTCGAACCGGTAACATTCGGGTTACGTCAGCGTACCGGACCATCTCGACGGACGCAGTGGAGGTTCTGTCTAGCATGACGCCCGTAGTCCTAGGAGGACTACGTGGATCGAATGAGGGGGTGAACGAAGAAGGATGCCAAGTGGAATGCCAGAAGAAGGACGCTGGGAGATTGGCAGACGAGGTGGGGGGCCAGTAACAAGGGGGAATGGACCAGACGACTGATCCCACACCTGGGGCCATTGGTACGGAGAAGGCAAGGAAGAATGGACCACTGGCTCACGCAGCTACTGTCAGGACATGGCTGCTTGCAAGAGTACCTGCCCAGGTGTAAAAGGGTGGAGACCGGGCAGTGTCTATACTGCGGGCACCCAAAAGATGACGCCGAGCACACCCTAATGGCGTGTCCAGAATGGGAGCCGCAGAGGCAAGATCTGAGAGATGTCATATGAGAATGGGGGCTAGAGACAATTGTAGGACGCAAACTGCAGGAGAAACAAATTGGATAGCTGTGGCCAAGTTTGCACGGGCAGTGATGGAGAAGAAGATGGAGGAGAGCCTGAAGGGGAATGAGTAGTGAAGTAAATTAGGTGAATTGCGTATTTTTTAATTTTATTTTGTAATTGTAAATAATTAATGTGTTTGTGTAATTTGTAAATTGTAAATATAAGTCGTCGATAGAGATGTACAACTGGACTGAAGGGGCGTCGGGAGAAGAATGCTACGGCGATACCACCGGCGTTCCCGCTTCACGGGGGCCACTGCTGCACCACTTGCGGACAGAACGCCCCAAAAAAAAAACCGGTGCACCTTTATTTAATCACAGTTAGATATAGTTACGAATACATAGATACATATATAGTTACTAAATCTAAAATTGAACTGCAGGTCTTCCTCCTTTCTGTTGATTACCGATCTAGCAAATTTCCCCACAGTCTACCACTTTTTCTCGCTTTCTAACATCTTTGCGGTGAGCGACTCTTTGCTAATCTCTTCCAGTGTCTCCTTCAGGCTCCACCTTTCCGCCTCCTATCTTTAGCATTGCAGGAGTGTGTGCCTGGTGTCATCCTTTGGCGCTGGGTACCACCGACAGCCCCCTCCGTCCAGCTTTCTAATCCGGCGCAGGTACTCGGCAAAACACCCGTGACCGGACAGGAGCTGGGTCGTGAAATAGTCCAGGTCCCCCTTCGTGCGATGGACCCAGGGCTCCAATTGTGGAATTAAGGTTCTCGTTAATTGCCTTTTCGTCCTATCGGTCCACCTCCGCTGCCACTCCTCCATCATTCAGCTCCGCGCCGTCCTCTTGGCCTCACTCTTAGGTATATCGCCCTTTTTTGCCCTGTAAGTTTGGGCCCTCTCCTGTAGTATCTGATCCGCCGGAGGTACGGATTTCAGCATCTCCGCCGCGTCTGTTTAGGGCGGTACCCTCTAATTCTTCTGAGGGATCGCACCCTTAACGCTCTTCCTCCGTGGCTCCACCACCACCGCCGCACAGTGTGGGATTTTACAAATCTAGCTGGAAAAAATTATAAATTATAATAAAACATCTTTTTGAATTATATTAGTTCATTTAGGGCGTAAAATAAGTTTGTAAAATATAATCCACGCATATTTCTACAGAAATGTATATACATTTATACATAGTTTTTTTTTTTATTTTGTCGTAGGATGAATATATTTTTAGCTGCTTATCTAATGCCGATTTTCTAATAATTTCATATTTTCTGTACGTTAATTTTGTTGTACTTATCAATGCCAATGCTTCTTTTAATAATACTGAGGTGTTTGTTGGCCTGTGGTATAAAAAGTTTTTTTCCCTTTAGTTCGTCTTTTTGAACTTGAAAGCAATTGCTGCAACATATAAGCAGCATTTCTTTTGTCAGATTGCCTCAACTTAACTTTGAATTAAAGTCTTTTTTCGGCAGCCCACTTTTTTTGCGCTCTGGATTCCACATGTACTGGGTGCATCCAAATTAATTATTGTAACGGTAGTATTTAATCAATTATTGAACTTGTTTAAAAACATATTTTTATTGCGATGATCTTTGGTTGAATCTCCGGTTTAATTCGTCTTACGTTATTTGAGAACAATGATGTACGTTAAATTTACTTTTAAGGTAATCCATTTTCAGTCGCAGAAGAAGTTGATCGTGGGTTATTATCGTCACTTTTTAACACTTGGATATCTTTGAATTACGCAATTTATCGCACTCAAAATTTTATTGTATATATTCTAGACGGATCCAAAATTATAAAAAATATAAAATCATGACGTACAAAGGTGTACAAAACTTTTGGCAGTCTAATGAAATCACTACTGCTAAGTAATTTCTGATTTTTTATCGAATATTCTTTGCTAAAATTTTATTAAAAATACATAATTGAGGAATCTTTCTTAGGGTACAATATAAACTACATACCTTGATGTAAATTATCCATGGCAAAAATGTTGTCACAAATAAATACTTTATATAATACGACCTTCACAATTTAAGCGTAAGGAATGACTGAGAAGCGGTTTTTAAGTGACAAATATTTAACCTCTTTTGTCGAACGATTGACAATAAAGCCGGTCATCTACAGATTTTATATTTTGCTAATGGCATATTTAGTACCTCAGCTAAGGATTTAGTGGGTTATAAGTAAATATTTTGTATGTTGTTTTTAGCACTTTTTTCCTCCTGGATTCGCAAAATCCCACACTGTGCGCCGGGGCGACGTAACGCTACCTCGCTGCTCCCATTGTAACTAGGAGCCTCCTGGTCTCTTCGCTCGGCACACCTATATTGGTCAGTAGCCCTACCACCGCCTTGATGGCTCTGGCTGCTTCCGCAGATGCCTCCGCCACCTGTCTTGTGCATAGGGGGTTGGCTTCAAGGGTGACACACAGATAGGTCATCGAGGTCCCCACCCCAAAATTGAATTCGTAGGGCGGCACCTTTTGCCTTTCGTTCTTCCCGTTCTGCTTTTTGCCAGCCATGCCGCCGTGGTCTTTTGTCCTGCCACATGTATGTTCCTGCTCTTGAGCCACCGAACGACTCGCTCCACAGCTTTCTGTACCGCCACCCTTAAATGGCAAATCTCTCTACTTCTGACCACCAAGAGCAGATCATCAGCGAAGCCGATTAAGTTTACCCCTCCGGGCCCCAGTACGGATCCTTGCGGGATGCCTTCCGGTGGTACACCTCCCTTGTTACCTCGCCACTATCCTCGTAGATTAGCTGTCTGTTCTCCAGAAAGCTAGCAACCATATCTACGAGGTACTCTGGTACCGCTCTACCGACGATAATTACCGACCACAGGTGCGAGTTAAAGGCGTTACTCGCATGTAGCGCCACGGCCAGGCAGTGTCTCCTGCCTCTTAGGGGTTCCTTGTTCGCCTCGTCTACCAGTCTTCTCACCTCCATCAAGGCGTCCTCCGTGGACCTGCCCCTGCGAAGTCCGAACCGCCTCCATCCTTCTTATCTTCCATCGCAGCTCCTTTCAGATAACAGGTACCCTCCTATATACCAATACTACAAAGTTTATGTACCTGTCATCGCTCGTACTTTCCTCCTGCCCTACCCGCCAGCCTTGGATGGTGCCAAATACTCACGGCGATGCCAGGGTGAAATCAATTATTGACTGGGCATTAGTCCGCACCATAGTTGGTTCATCTTTCTGATTTACTACCTCCAGTTCCAGCATTATCACACTCTCTAACAGTAGTTCCCTTATTTTGCCTGCCCTTGTCTCACCTTACCGGTAATCCTTTGCGTTGAAATTCTCGCTTATGATCACTTCGCCCTTGAGCCTCTTCACGAGGCTCTCTAGCCCTTCCAGCCAGCGTGTGTATTCTTCCTCTGCTTTGTTGAGGGGGGCATTGCAGGAGAGGTACGTCGTCCCTCCTATCCTCAATCATACTATTCCCCTTCCTGGACTCCCCGACTTACAGTTAGACCACGCTACCCTGCCCCTTAGTAGAATGGCCATATAGACTTCTTCTTGGTCTCTGTACCACTCGCCTCCCCTGACCCTAACAGCATTCGGCTGGCTTTCTAGGACAGTCTCCACACTCTCGTTCGCCACCTTGACTCGGCACCTATTCAGGTTTATTTGGAGCACTATAATTTGCTCCTTATGTCCCTTATCCTTAGCTCTGCTCCTGACCTGTTCCTCGTCCCGTCATGCCTTATCTTCCTTCCTCGGTGCACACTTCGGGTCAGCCAGGCAATCTCTCTCCCAGCGACCCTCCGTGCAGCATCTCCTACACTGCTTGGTGCGATCCTGACCCTTACATTGGACATTTTCTGCAGACCTTCGGTTTCTCCTGCCTTGTCTGAACCCTGCATCTGAACCAGCCCACTCTTACCCTCACACTCTCCAACAACTTATTTATTGCCGTTCTGGGGCCTTCCACTAGCGCTATTCTTAGGGCCTCTCTATATATGCGGATCCATTACGTCTCAACGATACACTTCTTTCCCAAGTATCGCTCCATCGCCTCGACGATTTCCTTGCCCGTTGCTTCCTTATCATCTAACTTCACCTCTGCCACTGCCCTGCTCCCCCTCGTGATTACTGCTCTTCACTGGCTTGAGAATGGATTCCATTTTTTCCTTGCGTTCTCAACATCCACCCCTTTCCTTAGCTCTATTACCAAGTTTCTTGTCATACTTTTCGTAGCCTCTGCCACTACGGAGTCCGGGCCCGTGCCTCTCTTGAGTTTTACCCAAAGCTGCGCTATACGATGTTTCTTTTGTCTCGTTCATAATCTTGACTTACTTAGCGATTTCTGTTCTGATAAGGAATCTTGCGGGTCCCACCTTTGCCCTAGTCTCAGCACCCGACAGTTCGTTTCCTATCGATACCGCTTCAGTCGTCTCCCTCTAGCTCGTCCTATTTGCTTTCTTTAGTCCCATCACTTCATTCCACTTATTATCTGTTCTGCCTCTGATCTACCCCTGCGGCTCCTCCTTGGCTCTCAACCAAGCTATTATATCATCTACGTTACTAGCCAGGGTTCTGACCTCCATTTTGAGTCCTGGGTCGGTCTCTTCTCTATCTACTCTTGGGCTTCTGCCGTCTCGTGTCCCAACGTTCGTGCGCTGGTTGGCTTTCTCGGGATAGTACTCTGGCCTGTGGCACCCGCTTCCTCTAGCGTGTGTGACCTGACATCCCTTGTGTTCCCACGATCCTCTCCCGTCTGCGTCTCCGCGTCATACATAATCCTGATTTGCGGAGCCAAAATGGTGCTGGTGTTCACCTTAAGCCCCCGGATAATCTTCTTGATGTCGCCCGACGCCAGTTGAGAGACCAAGCTTCTAACTATTAATATATTCTCCTTTTTCTCGACCTTGGTATTCTGGTTTTCTTTCACCAAGGTCATGAGCTCTCTGGCCACCTTATCCAGCTGCTCGTATATATTGATCACCTTCTCCTGCAGCTTTGATTACCTCGCCTCGCTCTTCGGGGAGATCGATTCATTCCTCCTCCTTTTAGCTACCTGGCATCATAGATGAAGCTCATGAAGCCTATGTTCGGCTCCACCGGCGTTGTCGAAGCACTCTGCGACGTCTTGCCTCCTGCTGCACTCAAATCTAGCTTTACGCTAGGCCTGGGTTTTCCGCTCTCATTAAACTTATCCTTTTCTTTATTCATTACCGTTGCCGTTGTCTGTCATCTGTTAATATTTTTGAAATGTTGCTCAGAAAGGAGGTTGACCACGGCAGAGCCCAAGGTGCCCTATCAGTCCGCAAAATCGCGAATAAACTGTTCCTTAGCCATACATCTATCGGCCATATACTGTTCCACCGGGGATTGAGATATCAAGCCAAGATCCTCTAAATCCTTATTGCCTTAGTGATCAACAGACACACTGATCTTTGCACTCTTTCAAATTTTACTTCTACACTTTTGGTTTTGTCTTTTCTCCCCAAACAAGTGCCTAGTGCATATATTCCCTAGCTTTCGAGTAGTAGCATGACGAGGCACCACAGAAGCGAGAGAATACCTCCCTGCAGGCACCCGCCATCGACTAACGCTGCTTCTGTTCCATATAGGGTAGTTGTTTAGAATTGTATAGTCCTTTTTCATCTGCACACTAGCTGGTGGATAGCTAGTTCGCATGACTTTCCCGCTTGGTAGGCGTATTGGTGTAGTGGTGTGTCCTTTAAGACTCCTTGCCTGTATATGCCTGTCTACTGTCTAGTAGCTTTAGAATAAATTATGATAAGCTGATAGGATTAAGCCTGGGAATATAATTCACGGCCTGGCCAAGGTATGCATACCACCTTAACAGTCCGCCAGCTGCTTGGGATGTATGAAAGGGCAAGGCTTATGGATATTACATAGTGGTTTACTCAGCGTTGCTACCCCTTTTGTAGCATGACAGGATATATCCTGTCAGGACCTGGGGATTTGAATGGTTTGAACGTGTTAATTCCCCACTAAATGTCACCTGGTTTGATTATCGTTCCCGTTGTTTCCCAGTTCCGTTTTGGAGCCCCTGTGTTGGGCTCGCTTAGATGCTCAGAAATAGGATTGTCAAGTATTGCAGAACCCGGGAAGTGCATCTGGAGTAAATCTGCTAGTGTTTATTCTAACGAGTATGTGTACTTTCAATTTTTGGTCAGCAGTGAGCTGATATTCTCAGTATGATCTTTGCTAAGCGTTTTGTGTAGACGAGACGTGAGCTTGTGGGTTCACTTTCTATGTCCCCACAGAATTTTCGCCAAGAGGCTCTCTTCTCTTTGGTTTATGCAGTATAGGGGCACTTGCACATAGTTTCCGCTTGTCGTAGATAAATATTTAATTGAACAATATAATGAGAAATGAAATGGAAGACATCTAATATTTTCTTGGCCTGCTCGCTCGCCCGATCTAAATCCACTTGATTATTTTTTATGGGTTTATGGGCCGTTTAGAAATTTAGTGGATTTAAAAAATAAAATAAGAAATGGTGTACGATATTTTAATAATCATCCCAATATTCTTTAAAAAAAATCAGAGATTTTAACAAAAGAATCAATTTATGTATTTATTGTATCGAGTTATTGTTATTTAATTAATAATAACGTTAAGGTTTCTGATTAAATTTTTGAGTACATGAAGAGTATTATTTAATAGTATTTAAATATATTCTTCCTTCATTGACATTAAAAAAAATACTAAAGTAAAAAAAGTTGGGCGACTTAATAATTATTAACTAAATAAAATTAATTGAAAAAATCGGGGTGGGTTTAAAAGTTATGTTTTGCAAAAAATTTTACGATTTAGAAAAATCTGGAATTAATTATTTAATTGAATATTCTCATTGTGACAAAATTTACATTGGACAAACCCAACGAAATTTATTAACACGTTTTGAAGAACACACATATCACGTAAAAAAAATATTGAAAAATCAGCAATCGCATATGATACTTTCTCCACGGGACACAAATTTTCAGTAGAAAACACTAAATTATTCAAACATTCAACCGATAATAGAAAAAATATGCTGGAAGCAATTGAGATGACGAAACAAGAATTATTTATTGAATTTCGATCTTAGTCCTTTAGATAACCCTTTACTTGAAATTATTCCAATTTTAAATTTCCCAAAACATAACTTTAAAACCCACCCTGATTTTCTCAATTATTTTTATTCAGTCGCCCAACTTTTTTGACTTTATTTTTGTATTTATTTATTATTTTTATGTCAATTAACTATTGAAAATAAACACATCATATTCGAAATGTACATATAGTGTATAATAAAAACTGTGAAGAAAGGATATATTTTTAAATACTATTAACGTTAAGGTTGTTAAATTATTATAAGAAATTAATTTTGTTGTTGATTAAAAGCGTATGTCGTTTTTTTTGTCATTTTTGTATAAAGCACCAACTTTTATAAATAATAAAATTTTCTGAGAAGTTAATAATAAAAATTTTTCCATATGTTGCATACTTACGTGGACACGCTGTATATACAAGCTGTATGTCCCGTTAATGTGGGAAAATGGGTGAACCACAGATTCCTGAGACCAAAATATAACGATTTAACACAACTTATCTATATCCGAAAAATTACGGTTAAGCCGGAATTTGACTATAAAGTTTCAAAAAAATGTATTTCTTTTGTTTATAACAAAGTATTCAGTGAGCAGTTCCTATTATTGACCGATAACCCACTAAACCTAATTTATTGAAAATTTACCGTCAAGATATATTTTATATATATATTCAAAATTATATTCATACCTTGGCCATATTTCGCATTCTGCTTAAATCAATATGTTTTAACAGTTATTTGGCCGGACATAATTCGTACATAGAGCGAAAACAAAACAATCAAAACATCGGTTACACAAACAGCCGTAGTCCATGAAATATAATAAATTTAGCTAATGTAATTAAAAAAAATAGTTCCCTAAATGAACTCACAGAGAAATTATTTCGCATTAAGTTTATTTAAAATTAATATATCGAATAATAATATATATATATATATATATATAATCAATGAATAGCGTGTTTTTATTATTTCCTTTTATTTTGTCACATTTATTATATGTACTTTTTCTAATAGTACAAATAAATATAGGCTCATACATTGCTCTTAATTTTTTCAACTAATTTCTTTTCTTGATTATAATATTTATACAAACTTTATAATTATTTTTTTCTAAGAAAAATATTTTTCTTAATTCAAATTCAATTAATATTTTTAATTAAGTAGATGAAAATATTTCCACCTAGTTGATGAAACCACTGTGAAGCGAAACATTGTTGTAGTACAATATTAAAAACATTTAGAAACGCTATACTCTGTCAGTATTTCTTTAAGTATTACTATGGAGTTTCGACAAGTAACAGCCTCACCAATCCAATATTTTTAACTATAATTAATTAAATCTAATATTATTAAAATTAATAAAATTTTCCACAATATTTTAAAATTATTATATACGATATAATTTACCAAGAAGTATTATCTAAATATTATCAATGATCACATATTATTTATGATAAATACTATTACGATATATACAAAACAAGAGTCTTAGTATATCAGGCGTAACAATGTGACTCTCCTAGTATTAATTTAAAACCCACTATATCTATTAGTTTGAAATAAATAAGTGCTTATTAATTCTCACCTTTTATATTAATTATAAAACTCTCTTCTCTCTTCTTAATATCACTAACGATATAATTGAGACTTAACTGATTGATATTTGCTTAATTTTCTTTTACTAATAGATTAACATTAACAATTTGTGGATATAAACTTTGATATAGTAATGTTATCCTATTATATGATTAATTTCCGATTACACTATACTGCTGTATCCGGCAAGTATTAAAAAAATGACACAAGTTTTAATTTTTATGGTATTAAATTAAAATTGTGGACAATAGTTATAGTTATACTCCGGTGATACACATTTGATGGAAAAATCGCTTTTATATTTAATAATTTTTGACACAATAATAAATGCCATATAAAACCAAATTAAATTTAAAATACTTGCGGTCTACAGCCGAATCCCAACACATCAAATCTGTCTGTAATGGAAAAGTATATTTCACAAATATCAACCAGATCAAACTGTTTACCAATTCAATTACCTAATCAATTTATATATCCTATAAAAAATAACTAGTGAACACCTGCCCTTTGGCATATAAAATGTTTGTTTCCAGTTTTCGCCACTATGGTATGATCCTGAATATACATTATTGCCTGCCGTTTTTAATTCATTTTTCCCTCATACACGTAAATATAAACCAATCTAATGGTTTATTTGTCATTTATAAATTTCTAGCGATACTTGTTGTGCCATACAAATGGAGGCATTGATATATGTATAAAAGTAAAATTCGTTAATCGAGTGGTTCAATGCATATTTATAGAATTATATTTCTTGTTTTTACTTTCTTTAGCGGGTAATATATGTTATTTTTATATTTTTTTGCCCTTAACGGTACTTCCAAACTATGTTATAAGTGTAATGTTGGCGACTAATGTTTGATAATTGTGCGGTTTTTTGTCATTAGACCGGACATATAAGCATATATTAGAGAGATTAAAATAAGTGGTTCGGGTAATAAAACTATATTTATTGCAAAAGATATATTTCCAAGTGAAAGATGAATAATTGCTGGACATCGTCGCATCGTTGTAATTATGGGTGTGCATTTTTAATCTCATTTATCTCAAAAAAAAGTCTATTAGTCTTTTAATATAAAAAAATGGTGATGTGGCCATTATAATACTTTCCCTATATTTTACTCGAAAACTATGAGGTTTACGCAAAAATGTTTTTCTTAATAATTTGTTCACTTTTGAATTCTCTACAATTATTTGTAATATAAATTTCATGTAACTACTGTAGTTTATTAACAATTGGCAAAAAATGTAAAAAAAATCTCTCGAAAGTTAAGAATTTTACGAAAAATATATTTTAATAAAACTTGTTCAATTTCTCATTCCCTTTTACTTTTGTTTGAAAAGTTTTGTAAAATTTTCCATATTAAGAAAATATCGCAAAAAACAAAAAACGGCCCCGAGTAAACATCCACTTCCGGTTTATGAATGTGGAGCCAAAGCTTTTCAGTTCCAGTTTTTAACGATAAAACCTTACAGCACCCACAGACAGACAGACAGACAGACCCACAGACACAATTTTTTTTTCCAGAAATTAGTGTAATAGACTCAGGGGACCTCAAATCGGATATTTCCGCAAATAATTTTTTTCAAAAAAAATTCCGAACACAATACCTAGATTAGATTAGATTAGATGTTGTATGGGTAGCACCAGCGCCTATTCCACCGCGACCTTTCCAGGTCGATTGTGGATCCCTGTTTATCTCAGATGACCAGCTCTAGCTTTGCCTCTTTGATTAGTCCTATTAGCCCTGCCAGAGGGGCTTGGGTATAAGTCTCCGCGCTTGGGTTTGTAGTGCCTAGCTTTTGATATCTAATCCTTGCTAGACCCTCGCAGTGGCATAGGATGTGGAACGAGTCCTCTTCTTCCTCTAGGCAGAATCTGCATGATGCTTCTTCCACCAGGCCTATTTTACTCATATGTTTGTTGAGCTTGCAGTTTCCTGTTATCAGGCCTACTATTGTTTTGATCATTTTCCTGTCTTGGTTCAGGAGTTCGGTCGTGAATTTTGGCGATTGTTTCTTAAGGAACTGTTTCGCCTGTCTCTGTCCTGGTGAGTTCGTCCACCAGGTATGGGCCTGTGTCTCCACCCATTTTTTTATGGATCGTTTGACTGCGGTTTTGGAGATTCCGCAAGAGGGTTCCGGGCAAATTACTGCTTTTGACGAGCCTTGTTTGGCCAATTCGTCTGCTATGTCATTCCCCGGATGTCCTCCGTGTCCTGGGACCCATGTGATTACTTTTTTGTGACAGCCAAGTTGGTTAAGAGCGCGTATACAGTCCCACACTAGCTTAGATTCGACCTGTGTGGAGCTTAGTGCTCTTAGTAGCGCCTGGCTGTCGGATAATATAGCAATTGACCTACCTTTGGTGTCTTGTCTTGCTATTTCTCTTGTGCAGTGGTGAAGAGCTATCGCCTCTGCTTCGAACACCGTGGTGTCCTTGGTGAGACTGACAGAAATCTTTGTCTCGTGTTTTGTGCCGTATATACCTGCTCCTACCCCTTTGTCGGTCTTTAAGCCGTCCGTAAACCAGCATGATTCTGCTTTGGTAGGTTGGTCTTCGACCCAGTCCTCTCTTTGTGAAGATGTGTAGTGGTGGTATGTTCAAGATGGCTTCTAGGGCCGCTGTTGGGGTGGTGCTTAGGGCTCCTGTTGTACTGAGACATGCTAGTCTTTGTGTACACAATACCTATATATACTTCGTATATAGGGAAAGTAAAAATATTACAAAAGTTTTCAAATAAAAGTTAAAAGAGAATGAAATACTGAACAAGTTTTATTAAAACATATTTTTCATAAATTTTCTTTAGTTTTGAGAAAATTTAATTGAAAATTTTTACATTTTTTGCCAATTTCAAATGAACTTTTAGAGTTACATGAAACTTGTATTACAAATAATTGTAGATAATTCAAAAGTGATCAAATCATAAACAATAGCTTTTGTGCGTAAACCTCATAGTTTTCGAATTAAATATAGGGAAAGTACTATGAAGGCCACATGACCATTTTTAGTTTAATCCTCATTATTTTTTATGATTTTTGATAGAGTATTGTAGGATTTAAATGCAACATTTATGTTTAATTTTCTTAAATATTTAGTGATTTTTTGGCCCAAATAGCCAAATATGTTATTGATCCATAATTTTCACCCTTACAATTCGTTGTTGATAAAGTTGATAATGTCAAAATAGAAATGTTTAAGTAGATACTAGGAATAATTAACATTAATACTGACCATGTAAGCTTTTTTGTTAATAAATTGTAGTTGTACACCCTGATAAAGAATTAAAGTCCAAAAGCTTGGTATATTGATTATATAATCACTTAGTACACTCCAATATTATTCGGCTACGGTCCTGTTTGGTGTTTATATTAAATCCTCTCATTATAAGTGATTACTTGTCAGTTATTGTGTTACTATTGTATAAGGTAATCCAGTAAGTGAGTTAATAGAAAAGTAGTGAAATAAATTTTTAGTATGTATTCTACGCGGTGGATAAAATACATTTTCACATTTAGTTTACCCGCTGCGTGCGCCGACATCTTAAATATCGTGTGTGCATCGGACAATGGTAAATGAAACAGTCAGGCCCGTACTCGAATATTCGAACATTATAATTGTTTTATACTCTGATAATTTCACGGTGGTACTAAATAAATTCGTTCCCGTCTTATTTGAGTTTTAGTTTTATACCAATCTGTTAAATGTGTTGTGTCAGGCTAGTCTGAAGTACATTTTTTTCCATTTCCAATAACATCCTTTACTCTTACAATGAATAAATATACTTGCTATAATATATAAGCTGAACTGCATAATATGGTAAACTGCTGTACATGCAAGAAATAAATAAAAATTGTATATGTTGATATATCTAAAGCAGAAGCACATAAAATAAATTCCAAATGTAGATTAAATTCGACCTATGAAGGACGTATTAAACTAGACAATGATTTAAATGGTCTGAAGTCTTCTATCGTAGCCTTGCAAGAGAGAATTTCTTAAATCGACACCTTTCTCAGAACTTTACAAACTTGTAAATAATGAATGAATTATTCAAGAAATTCAAGAACGCTATAAAAAGAAGAACAATGTAATAATTTACGACTTGGAAGAAATATGTCCTACAAAAACAGAGTAAATGTACAGGATATCTACAAAACAAGTATTAGAATTCCAACGATTGTCAAATCGGAAAACTAAATTTGTCCAGCTGTAACCAATTAGTTAACCTTTACTATTAAAAACGTTCAAAAACTCACACATTCTTTAACAATATATGAAATTCCTCCTTTGATATTCTTTATTGAAACATGGCTTCGTGATTCTGTTTATTCATCTGAACTCTTTACTTCTCAATATAATATTTTACGACAAGAAAGAAATATTTAAGCTACTAATAGAATTACCGGAGGGGATGTTTTGATAAACTTTAATCAAAATATTTCGTATGAAATACGACAATGTGCGCCGTTAATTAATTTTATGTAGTGTAAATGTGTTATAAATACGTTTTCATTTTATACTATGGTTATATATAGAGAGCGGATAAAAAAGCTTAAAAAATGTGAAAAAAAGCACTTAAAAAGGCACAAAATTTAGAGAAAAAAAGCATTAAAAAAGCATAAAAACAGGAAAAAAGCATAAAAACACGAAAAAAGCACTAAAAAAGCATTAAAAGACACAAAATTTAGAGAAAAAAAAGCATTGAAAAAGCATAAAAACAGGAAAAAAGCATAAAAACACGAAACAAGCACTAAAGAAAACTATATTTTCTTGATATGTTACACGTTTATCAACATATTTTACAAAGAAATTTGGCTTAAAACTAAAATAAACATACTTTCTTTATGCAATATATAATATCATGTAAGTATTTAAAAATTAAATTGTAATTTTGTATACGTTTCAAAATAACTAAAATCTATTCATAAAAACAGTAGATCATTAAATGTTGTTCTAAGGGTTTAATTGTAAAAATTATTACTTCTGACGCTCAATAAATTTTGGAAAGTAGAAAAGCTTCTCTTTATTTTAAATTATAGCTGGATCCATTTGAAAATTGCCATTCAAAATCAAGTTTAATTTATTTAATATTAAAAATCCTTCATTTCCAACGAATACTTCTTTCGATATTATTTTGATTTCTTGGCCAATGCATGCAGGTATTTTCTAAAATGAATCTGCTTTTATAAAGATTTGATTGTGTTGTTCACAAAATTTAAACGCGATTTTATGTAACTCAATTGTTTTGAAGGAAGCTCTTGTTTCTTAAGAACTGTTTAACAGTCTTTAACTGATTTGCTTGTCGTTTCGGGAAAGTTGTATATAACCTTATTAAATTCTTCAAAATTGTTCGCATAGTACATTGTAGCATATAGCCAAATTCCCCATTTTGTTATCACTGGTTTATGGGGCAGTGAGATATCAGATAATGACTTCTTGAATAATTGTACTCACAGAAGAATATAAGAACTATTTTTCCATATTTAATTAAATCTACAAATGGAAATTTCATTCTTATAGTTTCAGAAATTCGTTTCTATTCATGTGCTAAACTTGTACAATGCACAAAATGCATTATTAGTAAAATTTTGTAACTTGGTATTGTCTACGGCAAAAATAAGCTTGTCAGTCCATCATTTATGAATTTTGCTATAATGTTATTATCAGTTTTCTTCAATTCTTTTGTATATATCAAAATACTGTTGGTCGGATGTCTTCATGTTAAACTCATATTATTAAATTAAACAAGTCTGTGGTTTCATCCACACCAAACCACATATAATTATTGTTAATAATATCTTTAATTTTTTGTATGGTTTCATAGTATCTAAGAGCTACATAATTTTTTCTCGGGAATGCGTATTTTAAAATATTTTCCCAAGAAAGATTTAAATGCATTATTTTGTAATTTTCTTAAAGGGATATTAGAATGTAAAAGTATTTTGCACAAATGTGAATTTAATTGAAGATGATGCTAAAGATTGTGAAATTGTGCTGTTTTGTTAGTTCAGCTTTGAACTTTTTCAAACGTTCTTGACGTAGTGTTGTTATAACATGTTTTACATACAAGTCTTGACTAGTTAGGATGCAGTTGGGAACTAAAATAAAACTTACTATTTTTAAACATGCCTTACAAAATAATGTATAATTTTCACTTATTAAATCTGGATAGCCTCTAATTAATTCTTTTGGTTTTCACCTTTTGCATTATGGGTTAAATATATATGTGAATTATATAATATAATTTATCTGTGATTCCCCAGGTTAATACGATTCACGCATATAGTAATTTTTGATAAATAAGCAAAGTTTTTGGAATGTCAATTCAATAGTTTATGAATGCGAGTTTGAATATGAAAATTAACGAAAACGGTAAATATGCGCCAGTCGTCCCATCGGTACTTTTGCCGAGAGAAGGAAATTGATACGGTTGCAGAACACCTGATTATTAGCTATCACTTAAATTTGTTTACATTTAATACTTACTGGGGCCCCTATTTATTTTTTAACGACGTTTACATCCGGAATATCATAGGTGTGATTCCTATGAAGCGTTCGTCTGTATTATCTGAATAATGAGAGGGTCTATTATATCTACTTATTTATAAACGAATCCATTGTAAATTGGTAATTTATACTAATATTTATTAATAATAAAATTCATTATAATTATTGTATCATATTATGAAGATTTTTAACAATTATGTTGTCAAAAGACACGAAGAAAATATGTAATACAAATATAATCTATAAATGATGGGATACAGATTTTTACGAAAATTCTCTATATTAGCACATTAATTTAATATCAGCTTGAAATTATTATTAAATGTTTTTTAAATGTTTAAGAAAATGCTCCAAATAAGCATTAAAATCTAAAAAAAGCATGAAAATAAGCATAAAAAGTCAAAATAAGCACAAAAAGTCAAAATAAGCAAAAAAGCCCAAAAAAACTTAGCGCTAAGTAATCACATTCTTCAAGATTCGTATAGATATTAAGAAATTTTTTCGATGCTATTAATATTATGGATAAGCATAATGCTAGAAATCCGCTCTCTAGTTATATATGTACCTCCTGATTGATATATCTTCTGAACTGTATACTTTTCTTGAAACTCATTATTCCCAATCAACCGGCATTCATAATTGACGACTTTAATATTCCGTCACATACGCATACTGCGCCACCTGTATCCAATAATGCAAAGCATATTGCATTGTTTCAGTTTATGAATATATTAATGCTAAGCAGTTGAATAATTATATTTTGAAAAAAACATGTAGCCAGTATGGCCTGTTTAATAATGTTTGTAATCCAAATAATGGATTGCTATATTTAGTTTTATGTAACTTTATTGATACTCTTAATACTGAAAGGGGTGCGTGTCCACTCATGCCAGATCCTGCAATTTCGTTTAGCTTAAGAGTGAGTACATTAATAAATAAAAACCATTTCCAGTTAATTAACATATTAGGTACAATTTCATAAGGTTAATTTTTTTAGTTTTTATGAGAATGAGCAAGGCATTTTATGTTAAGTTGTATGATATGCTTAACTTTTCTGTACCTTTATCAAAACACTATAATATATCTCATAATTTACTATGCAAATTAAACATAATATTCAATTTAAAAAAAAAAACGTTTTCATCGGAAATGGAAGACTTCAGGTTCTAATTTCTATAATAATAAATTTAAAAGATTACGAGAACTCATTAATTATCAAAATTTAAATGCTTATTTTACTTAAGTAAAATTGAAAACAATCTTTAAACCAACCCGAAAGATTTATGGAAATTTATTCATTCAAAAAAATGTACAACCAGAGTCCCAGCTGAACTAAAAAAACGACAAAACCACATACCTAACACCGCAATAAATTGTAAATGGATTTGCTAGTATGTTTTCTAAAGCTTATACTGGAAATATATTAAAGATAAAGTCACTTGCACTGGTTGTGAAACACTAATAACATTTATTATCCAGGAGTCCATAAATTTAGCAGTCACCACGCAACATATTTGCGTGTCCCTGGATAACCATAGTCAAGTCGATGTTTTATACACAGACTTCCAAAGCATTAGATTTTATCGATCATCAAATACTTCTGGATAAACTTGTTCATTACAATGATTTTCTTTTAAATATATATTCACGGTACCACAATTTATTCAGAATATTGAAAAACTATTGTAATCATATTATAAATTAAACGAAAATATACACGACTTCTAAGAAAAACATATACAGGAATCACACGGCGGAAGGTCCACGTGGACGGTAGCTACACTACTAATTGTTTTTTTTTTAGGGACATGATTGGCCGCGCACGACCAACAGTGGCCCCCCTGAATTTCGAGGACACCAGCTGAACCGTTACATTTCATCGCCTGGTGCCCTCTTGCCATTTTATTTATATTACATATTTACATATAGTACATACAGATAACATTAACTACCAAGGTCTCCGCCTCCTCTCAGACCAGGGCATCTCTCAGCATGGCCCGTCCGAGCGTGGACGGGCTTAACTCGGACCCCACGGCGCACTCCAGTGGATAGCGCTGATCGCTCCACCTTTGATATGTGAAGAAAGTATGCCGTGCATCGTCCCGGGTTCCTGGGCACCATAGGCCTAAGCCGTCATCTATCTTCCCGAACCGATTGAGATAATACTGGAATCAACCGTGTCCTGTCAGGAGCTGAGAGAGGTGAAAGCTAAGCTCTCCATGTTTCCTGCTCAGCCTTGCATTCAAGCGGGGAATAAGGCTCCTGTTCCATGATCTGTTTGGGCTCCCAGTCACGCGCCTCCTTCCTCGCCACCCCCTTAGGGACCCCTGTCCGCACGGCTACGTGGATATCCTGTCTGGCCAATATGTCCTGGTCAGGCGGAGGCGATGATGCCAGAACTTCAGCTGCATCAGTGGAAGTCGTCCTATAGCACCTCTCCACCCGTATTGTTCTAGGGCGGAGCGCCCTTCGTAGACGGTCCCGATTTCTCTGTACGCTAATGTATGCTGCCTATGCCGGGGAGGCATACAAGAGCTTCGCCCTCGCCACTCCCCCGAGGAGCTGACACTTCTTTTCCGATACCGTCTACATTGGCTAGGGTAATGGCCCTTGTAGCTTGTGCTGTTCTTTGAGATGCTTCTGCTGCATGGAAGCTGCAGAGGGGGTTAGCCTCAATACGGACACCTAGGTACTTCAGTGAGTGGCATACCTCCACTTCGTGCCCCAGTACCTCGATCCTCACATCCTTCCGACCAGCCCGGCGCCTTGACGGCCAGACCGCTCCCGTTTTCTGAGCTGCCACCTCCAGTCCCACGGAGCCCATTCACCTCCCAAGCATGCTTGTCTCTGAAACGTAGAGAATAGAGGATCGCCTTCCAAGGAATCGTTTGAAGGCGTTCCTGACGTCAATTGCGATCGCCAGGCAGTGCCTTCTCATCCTGCGTATTCCCTCGTCGGCCTCGTCTGCCTCCTGGCACGAGTATGGCAGGGTTAGGACAGAGTTGGCCCATGCTTTTAGCCACCACCCAGTAGGTCAGTCCCCAGGGATCGTTCTCCACCTCCTCCAGTAGGCGTTTCCACGATGCAACCTTGCTTGCTCCGATGGCATTTTTGAAGGAAATATGTCCGCCGCTTGTTGGAACGCCTGCGCCTCGAGATGGTGGTGGATAAAGCCTCTGCAGCGCGTTCGGAGTCATCTTCCATTCGCTAAGGGGGCGAACCCATCCAGCTGACTAACGCCGACCAATTAGTCCACGTAATATCAATGATTAAGGCTCCCGTCGACTAAAGGTGGGGACGGTTCCCTTGTTGGCCACTTCGAGGTCGAGTGCCCCTGCCGCGTCCGCCAGCTGTTTGGCGCGCTGGTCCGTCCTGGTTTCGTCCCAGAGGGCAGACTTGGCATTGAAATTTCCCCCTACCGCCAACGGACTTGCCGCTTCCCTGGCCACAGCAGTGAGTCGCTCGAGCTAATTCGCCCAGTCCTCGATCGGGGAGTTTGGGGAGCCATAGCAAGCTACGAATACCAGCCCCCTCACTTTAGCCCAGGCAATGCCTAGGACCTTGCGGGCGGACGCCGTTGCGTGGTGCTCAATCCTGGGGATAACCCTGATGGCTACATCTCCGTTCGGCTCGTCTCTGATTCAGTCCCCTCCTATCCGGCGATTATTGGGCTCGCTGGCGATAATGATGTCGGGATCCCCCTCCTTGATCATGAGTTCCAGGACGTCGTGCGCCGCATGACTCCTGTTGAGGTTCACCTGCAGCACTGTGGCCTCCAAGGGTTCCATACGTTTAGTTGCGGCCGTGCTGCGAGGCTTATGGCGTCATGCCCTACTTGCACTTGAACATCCGCTTATGTTAGTCGGTCTCGGGAGGGTGGTGTTCTCTCCCGTGCTAACTGTATTGCTGCCTTACGCCCTGCCATTGCTGATACTAGGGCACACCCTGCTTCCAAAGAAGTGGCTTGCGTCTCTGCCAGCCTCCTTACACTATGCGTATAGCGGTGCGTTTTTGCATTCCTTTTCGAGGTGTCCTCCTTCACCACACCTGCTGCACTTCCCTCGCCTGTCTACTCTCAAGCACTCAGCCGCTAGGTGTCCCTGGCCCCAGCACCTCTTGCAGGACATCGGTCGTACAGGGAAAAGAAATTATTGAATAAAATACAAATAAATACAATTAATAACTAAAATAAAATATAACTATGTATAGAACATAATGTACGTTTTAAAGCCATATTTTTATTTTTATCTAAATTGAGAATGTTTCATTTGGATTTGAATTTTGAGAAATTATCACCAAATATATCGAAGTCAACCTGAGAATTTATCAAATTAGCATAACTTATAATTCTTTGAATGGGATTATTAAGACTGTAATTATTTAATAATATTTTCAATCTAAATATTGGTTTATTCCTTAAAGATCTATTTGATAAAGGAAAGTAAAAATCAATATTTCCCAAAATATTACTAGAAATCACTCCAGTGACCATTTTAAATAGGAAGCTTAAGTCTGATTTGATCCTTCATAATTCAAGGTATTTAATATTTAATACACAACAAACTGATTTATAATGATTCATGCATACATTTAATTTAAAAGATACAAATGAAATAAATTTGCTCTGAACTCGTTCAATTTGTTCTTTGTAACGTTTATAATAAGGAGCCCATATAATAGATGGGTACTTGACATTAGAACGCACAAGGTTATAATATCAAGAGCATCAAAACTAAAATTTCTACAGTGTCTCAAATAAACCCCAAGGTCCTGAATGTAACTAACTTTTTCTAAAACTTCCTTGTTAATATTATAATTAATTTCAAATAAACGAGATCGTCTACTGAAGGTAATAACTTTACAATTCCCGATGTTTAAAAGAAGTTCATTATAATCACACCATTCGCGCAAATTATCTAAATCAGATTGTAGTTCATAGGTATGTGTAATATCATCAATTGGGTGATACAATTTTAAATTGTCTGCAAATAATAAGCATCTAGCATAATTAAGCAATCACATGCATCATTGACAAAAAGCAGAAACTAAATTGGTCCAACATGAGAGCCTTGCGGCACACCCGACACTACTTTAATACTAGATGATAAATGGTAATTAATCTTCATTATTTGTTGGCGATTAGTTAGTAAAACATTAATCCAGTAATTTTGTATGTTATTGAACCCATAATAATTGAGTTTTTTTATTAGAATAGAGGGCTGAAACCTGTCGAACGCTCTTCAAAAATCAGTATACACTGTATCTACCTGCACATGATCCCCAAAGACATTCAACAAAAATACTTCAAATTCTAATACATTTTTTAACAGTGTGATACATATTTTATAACTTTAAATTAAATAAAATAAACTTTGTTTATATCACACACTTTATTATTTCAGTGACTATAGTTTCGACACAATTTAGCTACTAATTAGTTTGATAATGACCAGCTAAATTGTGTCGAAACTATAGTCACTGAAATAATTAGTTTGATAATGACCAGCTAAATTGTGTCGAAACTATAGTCACTGAAATAATAAAGTGTGTGATATAAACAAAGTTTATTTTATTTTATTTATATTATTATATTAGCTAAATCAGCTAAATTGTGTCGAAACTATAGTCACTGAAATAATAAAGTGTGTGATACAAACAAAGTTTATTTTATTTTATTTAAAGTTATAAAACAATTGCTCCCAATCAATATTGCATAAAAAGTTATTAATGTCTGAGTAATTACAATAGCCATACTTCGCTAAAATACTTTAAAAGAATTTAAATGACAAGAGATTTCATACTCGTTATGATTAATAGTGTTTGCGCATATATAATCAACAGCCATACACAAAGAAACATCATTAATTGTAGAAAAACAAAGATCTAAATAGCTTCTTATACTGTTTGGAAATTTATTTATCTGAAACATATTTAAAACAAGCATTTGTCCAATTCATGTCAGGTAATTATAATCACCGCAAATTAAAAACTCTGAATCACTGTAATTATATGATAATGACTCAACCGTTTTAGTAAATTTCAAATATTGTTCTAAATATGAATTAGAGGATTGTATATTCCACCAATAATTATTCTATTCGCACCTATTTTTAGGGAAACAAAAAGTGGTTCCACAGATGTTTCTTCCAGAGGTATTTTATGAGACTTTACTGAATTGCGAACAGCAATTAATTGCGTGCATTAATTCTTTTAATTTCGTTCTAATTTTGCCTGCATTATGGAAGTATATTTTTAGTATTGTATATTGCTTTGAGTTTCCGTTTATATTAGTATTATTATCAGAAACTCGGGTAGGATATTTTCGATTATTTGGTGATGGTTGTTAATATATTTGATCATTCATTTTTTTTCTCCTTTTGCTTTTTATTATGCCAAGTCAATATATAAAGACTTTATATAATTGCGTTGCATAACAGTTAAGTCTGGTTTAATTTTAATTTGAGTTTTATTAATTGCTTAATTTGTTTTGGCAAAAACGAGAAAACTATTTTTGACCTTGGAAAATAAATTGATTAAAAATTCCGACTTAAGATCTGAATGTGTTAAATTAATGAGAGATTATAAATATCTAGGGAACATGAAAGTTTAACTAACTAATATTTCATATATTGGCTGTGATAATTATTATTTGCCGCTGTTTTAAAGGCTGATAATATTTCAACAAAGTTAAGAATCGATTCTGATGCATCCGCTAATAATAATAATGGAGTATACCGGAAAGATTTATTAATGAAAGGACCGGTAATACAAAACGATCTTTTTCTAATATTAGTAAGATTTAGTATGTTTAAATACGTACTGGCGGCTGATATTAAAAAAAATGCAGTGACAACTTTTAGTTCCTGATGAAGATACATAAAATACAAAACAAAATGAACCCTTATAAACCTAGCAATTACAAACAGTTCCGCGATTTATCCGTCAACGAAGTCCGTATACCGTATATATAGTGATACTTTTCTTGATAAGAAGAATTCTAAGACATGAGGTTTAATTTGGAATCCTAAAGCTGATTGATTGCAGTACACAATACCAATATTTGATTATAATAATATCACTAAACAGTCAATTTTATCTTATTTATTTTTGATCTCTTCAAAAACTATATGACCTTACATTAAATTGGGGTGAGACTGTACCTGAGCCAATTCTTAAACAATGGAATCAATTTATGTAGAAATTAATTAATTTATTACTACTAATAATATTATTATTACTTTCCCTATACACGTAGTATATAGGGGGAGTATTGTTTTCGTGATTTTTTTTTGAAAATTTTTTTTTGCGGAAATATCCGTTTTGGGGTCCTCTGATTTCTAGAAAAAAAAAAAAATTGTGTCTGTGTGTGTGTGTGTGTGTCTGTCTGTCGGTGGGTGCTGTATCTCAAAAACGAATGATCAGATTGAGATGAAACTTTAAACTTAAAGTTTTGTCGTTAGAAACTGGAACTGAAAAGCTTTTGGTAAACATTCATAGACCGGAAGTGGATGTTTACTCGAGACGTTTTTTTGTTTTTCGTTTTATTTTTCTAAATATGAAAAATTAGAAAAAACGGTTCAAACAAAAGTTAAAGGTAATAAAAAACTGAACAAGTTTTATTTGAACATGTTTTTCATAAAACTCCTAACTTTCAAGAAAAAAAATTGAAAATTTTGACATTTTTTGCTAATTGCTAATAAACTATTGAAGTTACATGTAACTTCTATAACAAATAATCATAGAGAATTTAAAACTGAACAAATTATTATGAATAACTTTTTTGCGTAAACCTCATAGTTTTCGAGAAAAATATAGGGAAAGTACTATGATGGCCACATCACCATTTTTAGTTTCCCTATATGGTATATATAGGGGGACTATTGTTTTCGTGATTTTTTTTTCAAATTTTTTTTTGCGGAAATATCCGTTTTGGGGTCCCCTGAACCCAAAACACTAATTTCTGGAAGAAAAAATTGTGTGTCTGTGTGTCTGTCTGTCGGTGGGCGCTGTATCTCAAAAACGAAACATCCTATTAAGATGAAACTGTAAACTTAAGGTTTTATCGTTAGAAACTGGAACTGAAAAGCTTTTGGTAAACATTCATAGACCGGAAGTGGATGATTACTCGAGGCGTTTTTTTGTTTTTTGGTAATATTTTTCTAAATATGAAAAATTTTAAAAAATGGTTCAAACAAAAGTTAAAGGGGATTATAAACTGAATAAGTTTTATTTGAACATTTTTTTCATAAAATTCTTAACTTTCAAGAAAAATAATAAAAACTGAAAATTTTGATATTTTTTGCTAATTGCTAATAAACTATTGAAGTTATATGAAACTTCTATAACAAATAATTATAGAGAATTTAAAACTGAACAAATTATTAAGAATAACTTTTTTGCGTAACCCTCATAGTTTTCGAGTAAAATATAGGGAAACTACTATGATGGCCACATCACCATTTGTTGCATTGTTTTGCTGACGCTAGTCAAAAGGACTAAGGAGCCAGTATAAAATATGTTAACAAAATTAGCATTTATAGTGAATCATTGTGTGTAAAATCGCGCGTTGTACCGTTAAATGTAACTACTATGCCGCGTTTAGAACTTTGCGCGGCATTAGCAAAAAGGGTTAAAATGCAATTCATGTTGAAATCAATCAATACCTTGAATTTAAAAACCTTTATTGCTAATACATAAACTCTCATGATAATCCCGCAGATATTGGTTCTCGTGCTGCTGCACGAGAATAAATTAAGATAAGAGTTGCTGCATTCTGCTTAACATTTATTTATAATTGTAAAAATCCTAACGCAGATTATTGATCCAATATATGTATCCGAATTCAACGATTGGAAACATTAAACGTTTTCTTAGACAAAGAAGATGTCTTACGAGTGGAAGGCAGATGTATAATTCGGATGTATACAATTATAATTTCAAAAATCAGGTGTTGCAACCTGAAAAAAGTAATTTAATTGTAATAATGATTGGTTATTTCCATTTAAAAAGAATCCGGTATTCAAACAACGCTTTTACAAAACCAATTCCAAATATTGGACTTTGATTAGGTCATTTTATAATTACGGCATTGATTTTTGTGGCGTAGTATATTTAAAGCCTGGCTTACGAAAACAACGTATGCCGTTTTTGTTTATTTTGCGACAGAGCCCATGCATTTAGAGCTTTTATACCTTAATTTCCTAACATCTAGACATTTAGCACCTCTATGTTCATCTGGGATTAGATAGCATCACTAGAGTCGTCACTATACAGACATCAACTGGCGTCTAAAAACGAATAAAATAATTCCTTCATACCCCCGCTTTATGAAGGCAATTATACAATTATACAATTATTTGTAAATATGTATATTCTGTGATTCGCTTTGTAGAAGGGAAAACATCAAAACGTAAATTTAAATTAATTTTTACTCACAAAACCCAAAGAACAGGAGATACAAAGAAACGTCTGCTTTAAAATTACTTCATTTTTATATAACAATAAATTAAAAAAGTTAATAAAGCAAATTAGCATCTTATATGTTTTAGAAAAAAATTAAAGATACGAAATATTTTGTAAATCTACAACGGGGATTTTGTTGAGACTTCAAATTGTATCACCATTCACTTACTGAAACAACTACTTCTAGAAGTATTATAATTTTTAATTTATTTATATGGTATATACGGACTATAAAAATCTAAATACAGACTAAAGAAAGAGAAAATAGTTTGATGTATACTACAACTCTAATGTTGATGACATAAGATATACCTTTATTAATAGACTGAAGAATTATTACATAAATAATAATACAAAAATAAAAAACAAATATAAAAAATTACCTCGGAAAGAATGGATTACTACCGGGCTATTCAACGAGAAATGCGCTTTATACAGAACAATGAACAAATTAAAAATAAATACAAGGTATATAAGTTAGTATATTGTATAATGAGTATACAATGATTCCCATTGCCCACGAGTATAAAATTTGTTGCACTCGCCTTCGGCTCAAGCAGCAATTCATACGAATGGGCAATGGTCATTGTGTGCGAATAATACTTTTTCTACGACCATACATATGAATTAAAAGATACAAATTTTGATTTCTGTTTATTAACATTGAACAAATTTTTATTTATTAAAAATGTACCTAATATTGATACAGTCATGAAATGTTGTTCTGGGGATAATGTATATGATAGAACATCTATTGTAAAAATCGTTTAGTCTGCTTCAATATTATTAATGCTATATTATTGTAATATCCCTTGCCTGTTTAACTATTGTAGCACTAGTGCTACAATAGATATATTGTATCACTAGTGCTACAATAGATATATTGTATCACTAGTGCTACAATGGTTGCTATGACATCGAGTATATAATATATACATAACATACAATGTACTACATTTCCTAATCAAAAACGAACCTATATTTATGATAATTCATTATAGGAGTAGAAAATATAAATTAACGCAATTAAAATATATATCGCAAAATTATATTATAAAACGTTTATATCTACCACCAATTCCTCCCAAAACATATGGACTAGTGTAAGTAAAATATGTAATCCTGAAAATAACATGAAAAGAATAAATCTAAGATAAAACAAAAGTTACTGCAGTTGTATTCAAAGCTCACTACGCGGGGATTGGTGAACTATTGGCGAATAAAATTAACGATACAGATGTACATCAAAAAGTTAAGGAAAATGAAACGAAAAAATCAATTTAAAAAACAATTTTAAAATAGAGAATAAAGAATGAAACGTTAAAGATTTTGGGACAAGTGCTGTTTATTTTATATATGAATAGTTACATTGCAGGACTCTTTTTAAGTTTGGCTGATGACACCGCAATTTTCTATAGTGATAAAACTTGGTCTGATTTAAAAACAAAATTTAAATCAGATTTTTTTAATTAAAAATTGTTGGGTATTATAAATTTAACCATAAATGCAAGAAAGACTATATATTTGTCATTTGCATATTATGATATTAATTTACCAAACTTAGGGCCTATACATGTAAATAATTGAGTCAATAACTGTGAAAGTAAATCAATAATATATTTAGGCATTATTATTGATACACATTTAAAATGGAGCCCACAGATTCATAATGGTATAAACAAAATTAGATAAAAACTATCTTCAAAATATCCTAAAACTACAAGAATAAAATAAAAACTGTACCATGCACATCATATAGAATAATCGCCTGGGGAAGTGCGGCACATACGTACCATATATTAAATGACTGGAAATAATAAAAAATAGGGTTTAAAGGTTATTTATAATATAGATCAGAATCTTTGATTTTGGAACTGAGTATATTTACAATAAAACTCTAGTACTGTAATAGTCCAATTTAAAAACTGACGTTAACATCCAATATAGATATTTAAATTATTGGTTTTTGAGTTACGTGAAGAGAAATTTCAATTAATAAAACACGTTAGAATTAAAAACTAGATGTATATGTATATACCGTGTGTCCCGTTTGAAGACGCATCATAGGGAATTCCCATATAAAATTTTCAATTGCAGTTTGTATCTCTATTATTGAAAAAAAAATTATCAGAATTAAATTAGAATAATTTCTTTGTCTACTAAAGATATTTTAGAGGTTTTATTTTTGTTTCAACTTCATTTTTAGTCAAAATATACCTTAAGATGTGTAAGAAAATATTTGATAATAAGATCCTCAAAATAGTAGTTGCTGTGAAAAGTCAGTGCTTGTCATCTAAATTGTATAACCCACAAATAAATAATTAAATTCAAAATTAGTGCTTACAACACAAAAGGAAAAGATCAGTGCTTTGAAAAGTCAGTGTATAATATCTAAAATTACAGATGGCGAGTTCAAAGGCACAAATTCATTATTCTTGTTGAAACGAGTTAACTTAAAGGTACAATTGCCCGAAATAGAATAAAACTCTTTTTAGTATTTCTCAATTATTTTGTACAAAATTTCAAAACCGCATCAAGTTAACTTATAATTATTATACTATTCCAAATTTAGAAAGATGCTTATGTAAAGAATAAACATAAAGTGAAACTAATAAATACTTTAATTTGCTTTCAATAAAAATAAAACTAACAACGAATTTTAAAAATAATCCATGCCTCTACATTAAGTTTTTGTGGATATTCACTTCTTAATGTTACAATATGAAGAATGTTTTGAGACCATTGACGATTATTTTGTTCGTTATTTTCAGACACCAAATAGAAAGTACATTCATCTGTAAAACACACTATTTGGAAATCTCGTATTCTCGTTACGCTTTTCCATAATAATTTAACAAAATTTAGATCTTGAATCAGGATCCACTGCTTACACTTGATGTTATATGTACTCTTATCCTTGCAACACATTTATGACATTCGTTCAGATTTCCTCCCTTTATTCCAAACAATATGTTCATCGTTTACACAACCATTATCCTCAAATTTCTGATCATTTTTAATCATTGTTGACTGATACGGCACTGGACAGGTTTCAAAATTTATACTAAATAAGTCGCAAATGTCCGCCAAAACTCATTTTGATGATCTGAACTTTTTCTTTTGTGGTGTAAGCACTTATTTTGAATTGAATTATGTGTTTGTGGCTTAATCAATTTAGATGACAAACACTGACATTTCATAGCAACTACTATTTTGAGGATTTTTTTATCGAAACTTTCTTCACACTTCTTAAGCTATATTTCGCTTAAAACTAAAGATGAAACAAAAATAAAACCTCCAAAATAATCTTAATAGATAAAGAATCATTCTAATTTTATTTTCATAATTTTCGTTCAATAATAGATAAACAAACTGCAACTGAAAATTTTACATGGGAATTCCCTATGATGCGTCTTCAAACGGGACACACGGTATATATATTGTTAATGTAAGAAGCTTCTACTTCGTTATACATGTTTGAATAATTAATAAAACACTTCAACTTTGTTTGTATAACACTCTATATTTTATTTCGTTGACTAGTTTCGGCAACTCCACTTGCCATTATCGAAACATGAGTTTATGTTTCGATAATGGCAAGTGGAGTTCCCGAAACTAGTCAACGAAATAAAATATAGAGTGTTATACAAACAAAGTTGAAGTGTTTTATTAATTAAATATATATACACGTTGTCCCCTGGAATTTTGAATATGAGTAATGTAATTTGTATTATATCTCGATTATTATTATTGGTTGCTATGGTTGTTGCTGTAGTATGCATGTCAATTTGACATTTTGAAGTTATAATGTTAACAGGAATTTTATGATCATCTGGGATATTGTTTGGCTCAACAAGGAGATGTTTTCTAACATTTAATAAGATGAACATTGCAGTTATTTGTTATTCGTTACATCAGCATTGTGTCCGTAAAAATAGTAATATTAAAATAACGTGTAAATATGTTTCATTTTGATTACAAATTAGACATTACTGATTATTTCCCGTTGGTCAGTCCATTAACACGTTCACCGCCACATGTATCGCCGGCGGTCATATAGTCGCCGTTTCTTGCACGCCGGGGAAATGATTTGTAGTTATTCCTTATATTAGCTATGACCGCCGGCGGCCACGCGGGATTCAAACCAGCACTTATGTGAAATATTCGCTTGGCGGCGAACGTGTTAAAATATGTGACGAGCGTGGTAACTAAGCAACGAGCAATGCATTGAAATGCCCGTATTCAAAATTTCAGGGGACAACGTGTATATATTACATATGTCAATACACGTCAATATATCATATATATATATATATATATATATATATATATATATGTTCTGACGGTTTTTCGGGATATTCCTCGCGTTTTGTTAGTTAAGGTTACTCGACGTTTCGGTAACATCTCGTTCGACATCTTCTGGAGTTTTGATTATTTTGAATTAAAATATCTTTCCTACACACTATTTACACATGTCTTTCCTGCCCTTCCACCTCCTTCCCTTTCTCCCTCACCCACTCGTCCACCTTCACCCCTTTCCTTAGCCATTCCATTACTTTCGCCTCTGACAAACCTACCCTCTCATACATTTCCTCCTCTCACCCGTCCATCTACCCTCAACCCCACTTACGCTTGACAACCATATATCCTTCACCAATCTCTCTTCCCACAATTACCACAAGCTCCTCTCATACCTCACCACTCTCACCATTGCCTCGCACTCTAACCTCTCTCTATTCGTCTCCTGAAGCACTATGTAACTGGGCGTGGACCTTTCCACCCCCAACATGCGCTTCAGGAACCACATCTGCTCCCTCTCTATATATTCATACCCTCTCGTCCCCCATACTTCCACTCCATACATCAGCACCGATCTCACACACGCATCTCATATCTTACACGCCACCCTCACATTATTCCTCATCCACTTCCCCCATGCCATCCCCCAAGCCTTCCTCGCCTTACTCTATACCCACCTCACCTGCTCCTCATATCCTCCCGTCCCTTTAAACCAAAACCCTAAATACTTAAAACTTTTCACCCTCTCAATAATACCCCCCTTCTATTCCAATTCTTTCACCTTCCCCTACCTCCCTTTATTCCTGAACCTCACCCATTTCGTTTTCTCCACATTCACACTCATTCCTCTCCTATCCATGAACCTCTCTGCCCTTTTCAACATCTCTCTCATTCCCTCATACTCTTTCGCTATCAACACCATATCGTCCGCATACGCCAGCATCCATACTTTACTCTTACCCATCACTACTCCCCCCGCCTGCCCTTTCCTCATCACCCCTTCCATCTCACTCATATATACATTGAATAACAATGGGCTTAGCGGGCACCCCTGCCTCAACCCCTCCCACGTCCTGACACACTCCAACATCTCTGACCCCACTTTCGCCACCACCCATGTCTCCTCGTGCACTCTCCTCACCCACTCAACCATCCCCCCACTCACCCCTCTTCTCCTCAAACAGTCTATCAACTTCACCCTCGGTAACGAGTCATATGCCGCTTTCAAATCCAAGAACACCGCATATATACATCCTTTCTCCTGCATCACCATTCTTGCCAGGGTAAAGACGTGGTCCCTTGTCCCCCTCCCTCTTCTAAACCCCACCTACGTCTCCGGTATTAGCCCCTTCTCCTCCACCTCCATCTCCATCCGGTTTCTCACAATCATCATCGCTATTTTATATCCAACACTCATTATGTGTTGTATTTATAGGTGGTTTCGTCTTGTTCTGCTACGTGTGATTGCTCCATTAACGGTGGGTGGGGAATCGTCTGTGTTTGTAAACTGGATACCATGGAAACAAAAGTCGAGGAAAACCTACCCTTCTTGGACGTATTACTAAAAAAACGACCGGACGGCAGCCTCAGCCACACTATTTACACTAATCGATACCTAAATGCTAAATCACACCACCACCCAGCACAGATATATTCCGTTGCCAAAACCCTAGTGATAAGATCTATCAAGTTACAGACGAAGAAAACAAGAAACAGGAATTGGACACACTTTAGAAAGCCCTCATTCAGAATAATTTCAAACCGGATATAATGACCAAGATCACCAACAAGACCAGTAATAGACTCCAAACCGATCCAACTGAAGAAAAACCCAAAGCCACCATCACCTTACCCTACATCAGAGGCACCACGAGCCGAATCGGGAACATCCTCAGAAAATTTAACATTAGAACGACATACAAACCCGAACTAAAAATAGGTGACATCTTACGGCCATCCAAGGACCGCATACCATTGGAGAACCAAGGTGTATACGCAATACCATGCGCCGATTGCCACAAAAAGTACATCGGGCAAACAAATCGTCGAGTTAGCGCCCACAGACAGGAACATAAACTGGCTATCAAAAAACACGACCCAAATTCTTCCCTTGTCCAACACATGCATCAGATTTAGTTAAACGACGGTTGTCGAATGTATCGCATCATATCATATTTTCGGTTTTTCTTTTAATATAAAATTTAGTGCTATTTATTAGTTCTGCTAAAAACTAGTGTGATAATTAGTGATTACATATTATATAGGTAGTTTTAAGTGCTTTATTTGTTTTCGAGGTGTTCGTTGTGTACCTCCTCCGATTTCGAATCTAAGTCGCGCAGGATTCCATCCATGGTTCCTCGATATGCGGGACGGGGTATTTGTCGGGAATCGTTCTCGCGTTGAGAGCGGCGAGGACCAGGAACTCTTCGAAGGTCATGCGATTCCCATCTACACAAGGTCCTGAATTAATTTTTCGCGATTGTTAGTTATCCGGTGCGAGTCATCTTGGCCTGCTGGATACTGATGGACCGGTGGTGGTTTGTATTGTGTGCTCTGTGCTATGTTGTATAAAAATCGGTAAATTGGATGGCTTGGATATCCGTGGGAATTCTTGCAAAATAGGTCGTTGTTTTTCGCTATTGCCGAGAGTGCTTCTTCCGTTGGTTTGATCTGGCCTCTTGCTGTAAGATTTGTTGTACCGTCACGGAGTTTTTTGTTCCGGATGTCCGGCAGTAATCCGTAATAAGACAAGTCATACGTGTGTATGACTGCTCCATTTGATGCGAGCAAGATATCATCGGATCGGTGTAGCTTTTGTGGAACCAAACGGCGAGGAAAAACACATACGTCTGCTCCTGTATAGACTAGATATTATATATTTGATTGTTGGTCAGTGAAGTACAGGCCGCCTTTACCGATTGCCCTGGTCGTTTTCCATTGTCTCGAATTTGCAGGGGGGGCTGCCTTGCCAAACTTAAAATGGAAGCAACACGTGTCGAATGTTCGTCCCTTTGACTAGCTTCGGGCTAGTTCGCGGTTTCAGCTGTGTGAACGTTGGGAGTCTTCTGAGCCATAAGGAACGAAGTACGAGTATGGGACGGGGGTGCCTGCCAGATGCTGCAGGTTACGTACCTATATTTTGTGTCGTCTGTGGTGATTTTTGTTGGTCCTAACTGGCTTTCCACTTGAGCAAACCACAATTCCGGGTCGTCGTCCCAAAACGGCAGAATACGCACTTGTATTCTGTCTGGCCATGCTGCTTACGGATTTTTTCTTTGAGCCCACTAGCGGTTTGTTCGTTCGGCACACACCATTGCCTTTTGGTTTGATCGCGCCGGGTTCACCAGTTGTGTGGCATGCGGTAGTGCATCAAACACAAAACGGGGTTTTAATGTGGATTTATTTATTATTTACATATATACAAATGAAATCTTGTTCTGCGTAGGGGTGCCGGTAACTCTGGCGCACTATGCGACGCCGTGGATTGCAGTAGGATCTTGCAGGGGTCTCGTGGATTGTATACCTTGGTGTCTTCTCGGGCGACGGGGGGAGTGGTGATAACAGCGGTGGTATCTCGGCGTAGCGGCTGACACGTCGCCGGGCGTTCTTAATTTCTGTTACCCGTTAAGATCACCTAACGCTGGTAAGTCCAAGTCTGCCGGTTAAGCTGCGTGTTATTCTTCTTGACAGCTGTCTCCGACCATTCCGTCGGTTTTGATCATTGGAGCGCCCTCTGTTGGCGGGGTATCCTACTCACACACGCGACTGGAGGCCACTACCATTCCGTCGCCCTCTGTTGACGGTCCATACTACTGGCGTGCGCTTGGGTTCCCACAAGAACAACTTCGAAAACAAATATAACCATCAATCAATGTAATAGTGATACTACCGACACAGATGATGATGAAACTGACGACGAAATGGAATATTTCACTCTATAGGTGAGAAAGTATGTATATGTTTTTTCGCAATATAAAAACATACTTTTATTAGATGACAGATGGAATATATTAGCGATTAAGTAGTAATTCTATTTTTTGTTCATTTTGTTCTTCTCCGTTGATGTGTCATGACTTTTCTCTAAAAAACAAAAAAATAATGACTAATTTTCCATAAAATAATATTATAACTTTTCAATGGGGACCATCATTTGGAGGGTAAAGGATGTGGTTTATTTAAATTATCGTACCAAAAGTTTACTGTATTAAAAAGTCATTGTCAAAATCTGTCATGTTGTAGTTGCTGCCAAAATGGCATGCAAAGGCATTTGCTATTAATTGTTCGTCCCTAATAAATGAGATTGGGTTCTGTATCTTCGTTAGCAAGTCGGTTCCTGTATTTAGTCAGTTTTTTTTTTTTTAATTTGGTCCCAATATTGTTTTCCTTGTTTGTTGTTAATGTCCTTGCATGTCGTGGTCCATATGTTTGTCTTGTATTCTTTGGTGCGTTTTTGTAAAATATTATTTAGTGAATTAAGTTTTAGTTAGCAGTTATTCGTAAAACGTAAGTGTCGTTAAATTTGTTTTTTATATTTATATTCTTCTCTCGTATATGCAGGTGTCTGTTTTTCAACTAAGTCCGATAATTTATTAAGACATAAATTAATAGAGGATGGGTTAATTTATGGTTAGAATGTAATGACGTCATTTAGGTCTTTAGTCACTTTGTCAATGTCGCAGTATTTATATATATATATATATATATATATATATATATATATATATATAATATATATATATAATTTTTGGAGGATCTGGGATAGGAGGTTATTGTAGGATTGAAAATTGGATAGATAGGTGGCCTTAACAAAGGTCGGGGATTAAGACTACATTATTATATTATGGAGGAGATGTTGCATGCTACTTTTACATAACAGGATACCTAGAGTAGTAGATTGGTTTCGGGACATGATACATGTACTAGCAGTGTTGATACCTACAAAGTTTGAATTCGATATAAATGAGGAATTATGTCTCGCTTTTGTCTTATTGACGTTGAAATCTCCGATTATGACAAAGTGGTCGCATAGGCATGATTTTGTAAGGATTGCATCTTTAATGGAGGAAGAATGATGGATATAAATTAGTAAAAGATCTGTAAGGATTTAAGTGGAGGCATTCGTTCATTATGTTTAGGAGGGCTGGCTTCCCCTAGTTTAATTCCTGGTCTTGCGACTAACCACCACGAATATTTTGGTTAAAGATAGTAGACGGAATTTGGATTAAAGACAAGTTTTTAAAGGTAAAGGGTTTGGCGGTTTTAATTTTAACCATTAGGGTTACATCTATTGGATTATTACAGAGATTGTTATTAAAGTTGTGTTCCACTTTGTTCTTATAAATAAATGAATGAATAAATCCATTTTTGGTTTGAATTATTTATGTATCCTTATGGAATTTGTGTTTAGAGAATGCGTGGTTGTAATTTTGTGTTTGTTTTGTAATTTTATGAAAAATTTGTGCCGCAGAAAATTGGGTTCTGTTGTGTTTGTGTAGTAGCTACTGGTTGAATGTTGGTTGTGTTGCTTTGTAAATTGCGTTTTTGTATGTTTAATACGATTTATTTGAGTGTATAACTTGTTGATTTTGGTCTTTTACTAAATGCAATAACTTGTGAATCACTTGAAACTTGGGCTGTCAATACGTATGATCTCGCAGAGTTCTCGGACTCGAGTGCGTATAAATTATTTAATTGTTTGATTTTCAAAATTTGATTTAACTCGTTATAATTGTTTCGCCACACTCTGGGTAAAGAATATACATTTATACGATGAATTAAATATTCACCTGTGGTGAAACATTTTTATGTTATTTAGAAAATTAAAACACTTGGTCATAGTTACAAAAAATCGATAAACACAGAGGTGCTCAACATGCAGACACTGGCGAATTGTGTACTAGGCAGACAAGCAGAATTAGCACACCTAATCCTTGGCTTGGTAGTGATGCACTGGGTAATAAAGGAAATGGTGACCCAGAGTTAGGAAACGGAGCTTCGGATCTATATAAAGTTGAGGTACGGGTCGTATTTTTGTATCCAGATTTTGACAGCCTAAGCCGTATTCTAAGCAAAAGGATTTGATATTCATTACGAAATCAACGTAATGTCAGAGCTGTTTGTCTTTAAATACGACTCTAAATATTGAGCTGGAGAGACAGACGCAATCTCAAGAAGGATGGAGTTATGGCGTTGCCATTTCTTGAAATGGCTATCAAAAATTGACTGGTTGTTAGATACCGGTACTACACCAACAATTTTTAGATAAAAAGTATATTAGTCTGTTTATATACCGGCTTGGAATTTTTAAACTTGAGGTGGTACGAGTATTAGATGAGCAAAAAGTCGAAGAGGGGTTGACGAGCCGTTTCCGATAACGTGGTTGTTGGTTGGTAGCTGGCTATTCAACTGGATTTGTTGCATCCTGAATGCGTAGGTTCTTCTTGTAACCGAAGTCAGAATCGAGGCGATATCGAAGGTGACGAGAGGCCGCAACATGTCGTCAACTTGTCGTCAAATACATGTTTTCTTTATAATTCTATATTTTCTGCGAACATCGCATGTTATGTGACAGAAACACCTTGTATGTAAGTGACGGACACACCATGTATGACGATGATATTGATCTGTTTCCCGCATTTTAGATAATATAGACTTTTTTGACTTTCTTGTTCTTCTAATTATAACCATTAAGTAATATAAAATTAAGTAATATACAATCTATATAAGTGAAAATATCTAAAGTTTAGAATCCAAAATATTAGTTCGTTTTACCACAAAAATAACAAATACTTCATTCAAGGGCGGTAACACTTGGCCCGCACAGCACGACGTTGAAATGTCCAAATAAAGTATGTAAACGCACTTACTTAACTTATCAGTTGGTGGCGGCGACGGGCCTAGCCTTGGGGCGGCGACTATTCATCCACATGGGGTAGCTTTCTACTTGACGGATCAGCGACGACAGTGGCACGATTCAATGCACGTGCCCGCGTTAAACGGCTACAAAACGAATAAATAGAAAATAATAAGATTCGCACACACGAGAATAACAAAAATGGGTCTATTTTTTGAGCGTCCACAAAAAAATTAAAAAGAAACTCAACATGGGGCGGTACTATCACGAATATATTTGTACCTGTTGAGAAAATTAATAAACAAATAAGAACGCAAGTACGTGTTTTATATGTTGTTACGTAACAATGTGTTAATACAAAACGTAAACTACAAGATATATATTGATTAAATTTAAAAAAAATTAATTAAAAAATGATTTTAAAAACAAAACAAACAAATAAAATTAAGAAAGAAAATACTGCTTTGTCGCGTACAAAATTATATATTTCATTTTTAACTTTTCTTTCCTAGCGAACTTAGAATTACTAAATATGTATTATCCCCTAGAATATAAATAAAAAGTGCATTTATTGTATGTATTTATACTATTTACGATATGCATGTTACTGAATTGCTAACTTAATGAGTTATTTTCATTATTCAGGTAATTGCCGTTATGACTGAATAGTAATTTATATAAAAGCGTATGTATAAACTGGTGAAATAATTAATAAGCTAATATCATTATAATTATTGATTGCAATAATTTATGGATCAATTCATAACAGTGTTTAATGCGAATTATCATTATTTTTATGAGATTGAGTTATTGCCTATGCCATAAATTAAAGCAAATAATACAGTTTAATTAATTGGGACAATATTTCGGTCTAAAAATTTTGATTAATATCCAGGATAATAATAATAAATAATCATATTTGCAGGTTACTTCATAGGGAGTTATAGAATTTTGTAGGTACCTAGAAAACCCTTTCAAGTACACGATGGTAATAAAATATAAAACAAGCCAGTTAAAATTAAACTTTTGTTCTTCGTCAGATGAGCTGAAAAACTTATTGTAAACATTTTTTTGTGTTGTTTAATGTTTTTTCAAATCATTCTTAAAAAGATATGTTTCGAATAAAAGCTATAGATAGTAAAATACGGGAACAACTATTATTTAAACTAAACTTCCATGATATGGGTTTTGAGAGAAAAATATACACTTGCTTATAATTTAAAATTCTCAACATTTCGTAAATCTACATTGATGAGCCTATTATTGAAACAATAACTTCCCTGTCTAACACTACAAAAAATATTAAATTATACAAAAGTAATTTGTTTGTTGTAAAAAGCATAACTACCAGAGCAACAGTAGTTGGAATAAATTTATTTATGTCAGATAAGTTTCAAGAATTTTAAATTAGGTTGAACAGTTTTTGAGTGAATTTGGTATAATAAATATAAAATAAATGAACTTACGGTGATTGAACTTGTACGAGAGATTAAATAATTAATTTACTTATAACTAACTTATAAATTGCTAAGGATTTTATATAAATTATAAAATATATAATTTCATAAAAATATATATATATATATATATATATATATATATATATACAGGGTGAGTTTTTTTCGATGTTCTCTATGGGGATCTCGGAAACTATAAGAGATAGAGAAACGGTTAAATAGGGAAAGAAGTGTAGATTTATGAGACGAATAAAATTCCACTTTCAAAGTTTTCAAAAAAGTCAAGGGTAACTAGATATTTTGAAAAAAGTAAAAAGTGTCAATTTTTTCAAATCAATATATCTCGGTTATTATAACAGATAGAAAAAAACTGTAAAGGACAAAGTTTTAGATAATTAATAAAAAATAGTTGGCTATGGCCTCATTCAAAAGGTAATTTTTTTCTCTTTAATACATACAACATAGTTATTTCTAAAAATAAGTGAGTTATAGTCATTTTAAATTTTATTATAAATAAAAAATGGGTAGCCATGAAAAAGATGAATGTAAAACAATTGCGGTTGTTTATAATAATAGCAATATTGTAATTATTAGTTCTGCAAAGTTAAATAAAAATCAAAAACCAGCATAAGAATAATAATTTTGTAATTATCAAATGGCCTTCTGCATGTGGTATAAACCCATTTGTCAAGAGGATAATACGTTTCTTACAAAAATATTATGACAAGATGAATCGCGGTTCACTAATTGTGGTATTTTTAATCGCCACAATGAACATAGATGAACTTAAGACAATCCACGAGAAGTTTCACAGAAAAAACTAGAAATTAAATTTCGGTTTAATCCATGGCGTGTTTGGATTAATAATTCTCGGTCCATATATTTTTGAAAGCTCACTAAGTGAAACTGATTACTTTCATTTACTTCAGAAAACATTTGAAGATACGCTCGATTGTTTGAATTTATCATTACAAGCAAGATTAAAATGGTTCCAATATGACGGTGCTCCACCTCATAACATGTTGACTTTACAAATTATTTAAATGATGCTTTTCCTAACTCATAAGTGGGAAGAAATAAACCAATCCCAGGGCCACCTAGATCTCCCGATCTGCACGGTTTAGAATTTTTTTTGTGGGGTTATGTAAAAAAAAAGTATATGAAAAATCATATCAATCCGTGGAGGATCATAAACTAGTTGTTATTGAAACATTTAATTCAATTTAGGTGAGAATAGTCAAAAAGGCATAAATTCAATTTTAAAAAGATATAATTTATGTAATAATAGTATTAATAGTGGACTCTTTGACCATATTTTGTTAATATTAAAATTTCTCTCCCATTGATATATT
>OZ018389.1:40243423-40327882 GCA_963969525.1 Ontholestes murinus | reverse complement strand
CACGAATGCAAGGACATTAACAACAAACAGGGAAAAACAATAGTGGGACCAAATTAAAAAAACTGACTAAATACAGGAACCGACTTGCTAACGAAGATTCAGAACCCAATCTCATTTATTAGGGACGAACAATTAATAGCAAATGCCTTTGCAGGCCATTTTGGCAGCAACTACAACATGACAGATTTTGACAATGACTTTTTAATACAGTAAACTCTTGGTACGAAAATTTAAATAAACCACATCCTTTACCCTCCCGATGATGGTCCCCATTGAAAACTTATAATATTATTTTATGGAAAATTAGGAATTATTCAAAATTTCAAAAACATGTCTTATGTCATTCCTGTACTCGTCCAGATAACACGAAAGCCACACGGAAGCACAAAAGCCACCTTTCTTCACATTAGAAAATCCTCACTTTCTCCTTGCATCTTCTTCTTTCTTGATTTTCTTTCTTCTAATTTCTTTTCCTAATTTCAAACGGTATGGAAGATCAAAGTACCTCTGAGGAAACAATCGGAATTTTTAAATTCACGCGTAACCAGTTCTGTCCGGAAATTTTTTAAAGTTGTCGCTTCCTTACCTCCAGATATCGCAATGGACGTAAGGGATTTATTAATGAAACCACCCGCCATCGATCCTTATGAAATACTAAAAGAGATTATTAAACGGACAATGATTTCTGAAAAGAAACGTTTACAAAAACTCTTATCGAACGATAAAATTCCTTCCCAACTCCTACGTAAATTACAACAACTTTTAGGGAATACCTCAATCGATGAGAACTTACTACGCGAAATTTTCTTGCAACGTCTTCCCGCTTATGTGCAAAAGATCCTAGTTGCATCACGTGGTACGTCATTAGCAGATCTTGCAGAAATGGCAGATCACGTGATGGAAATCTCAGCACCTATGTCCATCAGTGCTACTGGCATTTCGAAACAAGTTTCGAATAACACCAAATTAGACACGAAATTTAGCAATTTCGAAGCAACGGTGCAAAGTTTGCAGAATCAAATTTCGGAATTAACTCAAAATTTAACCACCTTAACTACCTCTATTTTGCAACAATCTAAAAACAAATATCCAAGTCGAAACCGTTCTTCTTCCAGGTCTCGTTCTGTAAAACGTGATGACCCAAACCACAAATTGTGCTGGTATCACTATCATTTTAAAGACGATGCACGAAAATGCACCAAACCTTGCGATTGGGGAAACGACTCAGAACGGGTTTGATATCGACCTACAATTCCGTTCATCCGTCAGGTCGACTATTTTTTATCCGCGATACAAATTCTGGCACTAAATTTCTTATCGACACTGGCGCCCAGGTCAGCATTTTGGCGGTGAATCAACTCTATGCCAATACTCACCCTCCTACAAAATTTACATTGCAAACCGTAAGTGGAAATTTAATTTCAACTTTCGGATTATCTAAACTAACAGTTAACATCGGCTTAGATGTAACATTTCAGTGGCATTTGATACTTGCACGCGTAAACCACTCGATTCTTGGTGCAGATTTTCTCCGGCATTTCAACATAATTGTTGATATTGCCAATAATCGATTAATGAGGAAACTGTCCAGTCTGATGCAACAGCCGATCATAAATTCATTATCCAATCATCATCCAACATATTCCAAATTATTCAATCAATTTCCCGATTTCACCACTTCTTTTGACCTCACTAACCCAACAAAGCATCGAAACTTCTGGCCCACCTGTTTTCAGCAAATCAAGGCGTTTACCGCCACACAAATTCAAAATTGCCAAACAAGAATTCGATAGCTTATTAAAACTTGGTTTTGTTCGACCCTCATCAAGCCCATGGGCATCACCGCTGCACTTGGTATCGAAATCCGATGGTTCTTGGCGACCGTGCGGAGACTACCGTGCACTTAACAAGGTTACAATTCCTGACCGATACCCTCTGCCCATATTGCATGATTTTACGTATAGCTGTTTTGGTTGCTTTTCTAAAATCGATTTGATTAAAGCTTATTATCAAATTCCAATTCACCCTAATGATATACCGAAGACTGCAATCACAACACCATTTGACTTGTTTGAGTATACGCGGATGAGTTTTGGTTTGAGAAACGCCGCACAAACTTTTCAACGGTTTATGGACTCGGTTCTTCGCGAGCTACCATTTTGTTTCGTATATTTGGATGACATTTTAGTCTTCAGTAAAGACGAACATGAGCACGTACAACACCTCCGACAAATTTTTCAACGATTAACAACTTTTGGAATCAAAATTAATAATGACAAATGTATTTTCGGCGTAACAAAATTGGATTTCTTAGGTCATGGCATTAACAGTTCAGGCATCAAACCATTACAAATTAAGGTTGATGCAATCATGTCTTTTCCACAACCATCTGACCAGAAATCACTTCAACGTTTCCTTGGCATGGTAAACTTCTATCACAGATTTATAAAATCATGCTCAAGAATACTTGCACCGCTCAACCAACTTGCATCTCAAACTCCACGCAACAAACGCCTGGTATGGTCACAACCTGCACTACAAGCATTTACGGCAGTCAAGGCTGCACTAGCCCACTGTGCTATGCTTAGCCTATCAGACCCAAATGCAGAATTAAGCATTATGGTAGACGCATCTGAATCCGCTGCTGGCGCGGTCTTGCAGCAGAAGGAAAAATCTGGCGTTCTTCAAACGCTAGCTTTCTTTTCTAAATCATTTTCAATAACTGAACGCAAATACAGTACATTCAGTCGTGAATTACTGGCCGTTTATTTGGCAATTAAAAAATTCAAATATTATCTCGAAGGTCGTAATTTGTAAAGATGATATTATTTTCTGTAGCTTTCTTTTTAATATTTTGGGCAATTTTAATTTCAACATTCTTAGAAGAATGCCTGGAACAAAATTACTTTCAATTTAATCACCAGTTTTTCCAACAAACCGATGGCTTAGCAATGGGTAATCCTTTAAGCCCATTACTTGCCGAAATATTCATGAATAATTTAGAGTCAATTATTGCAAAACACAGTTTATTCAAAAGTTGTTTATATTGGTATAGATATGTGGATGATATTCTTGTCTGTTTCACAGGCACGAATAGACAACTACAATTTTTTTTTAAATTATATCAATAGTATTCATAACAGCATAAAATTCACAATGGAATTAATAAATCAATCAATAAATTTCTTAGATATGATGAATATCAGCAGAGTGAACAGGAAACATGAATTTAACATTTATCACAAACCTACTCATACAGATACAACCATTCACATACAATCTTTTCATCCATTGCCACATAAACTAGCAGCGTTCCATTCTATGCTACATCGTTTAATTAACACTCCACTTTCAGATAGTAATTATAATAATGAGCTAAACCGCATTTTGACTGTTGCAGTTAATAATGGGTATTCGGAAACCATGTAAAAAATATACTAATTAAAAAGCAAAGACAACAAATAACATCGCTAATTATTCCAAAATATCACTAGTCAAAAGTATGTATCTATTACTTATTTAGGCCAAATGTCAGTCAACATAGGTAAAATTCTAAATAATTTTAATATGAGAACTTCCTTCAAGACCAGTAATTCGTTACATAACTTTATTAATAATGCAAAAGACCCAACAGATAAAAATAAAGAATCGGGCATCTATTTGTTACCTTGTGGAGATTGCAGTAAGGTATATGTCGGCCAAACAGGTCGAAATTTTGAAACCAGAATTAAAGAACACCGGACGTGCTTCACCCAAAATAAACATAATTCGGCATATGCAGAACACACATTCAACAACAATTTTAAGATTCTCCATAAATGCAACAAGGGACTGAAGCTCAATCTATTGGAATCCATGGAGATAAATAAATTCAACAAGAGAGGACTCATTTTAAACGACCAAACAGAGACCAATAATTCGCCATTATTAAATATTTTTTGATTTCCATGTCCATATTTTTCGTTTGTAAAATCTTTAAAAATGTTTGTTAATAACCGCAAATCAGGTCATAAAAATGATAGTAGGGGGAACTAGCCGATTCTAGAACCTCCTCTGACCTTGAGGGTCAGAGGAGGTTCTAGAATCGGCTAGTTCAAGGTCAGAGGATGCGCCTGACCTTGAACTTGATTGACCTTCACGTGACCTTGACTTTTAAACCTTGACATTGAAATGACCTTGACATTCAAATGACCTTGACATTCAAATGACCTTGACATTCAAATGACCTTGACCTTCAAATGACCTTGACATTCAAATGACCTTGACCTTCAAACGACCTTGACATTCAAATGACCTTGACCTTCAAACGACCTTGACATTCAAATGACCTTGACCTTCAAACGACCTTGACATTCAAATGACCTTGACATTTATATGACCTTCAAGCGACCTTGACCTTTAAGTAACCTCGGCCTTTAAAATACGTGTTATCCTTTTAAATTAGGAGAGAGGGGACGCTGGAATTAAATAAATTGAATTGTTCAAATGACCTTGACCTTCAAACGACCTTGACATTCAAATGACCTTGACCTTCAAACGACCTTGACATTCAAATGACCTTGACATTTATATGACCTTCAAGCGACCTTGACCTTTAAGTAACCTCGACCTTTAAAATACGTGTTATCCTTTTAAATTAGGAGAGAGGGGACGCTGGAATTAAATAAATTGAATTGTAATAGATATTCGAAATTAGTTTTGTAAAGTGTGTTATCCTTGTGTTATTTACAATTTGCAAAAAAAGTGAATCCAGTGATGGTGCGAAGAGTAGGTAGAAGAGAACCTCTCAGCCTGCTGTATATAACTTTAAAAGTTATATGTCTCCAAATCTTGAAAAATAGATTCCAAATTCAGGAATTAGTAGTGAAGGGTCAGATCCCGAAGTCATTGGGATGCATTATGGAATATTGGTGGAAACACGTGAACTGGGTGTATTGTGACGAGAGACCTCAAAAGTTTTATGGAGAAAACCATCATCGGCTACCATTTAGATGTGGTGTTAGATTGAGTCGGTGTGTAGCAGTCGCCCTATTTGCCGAGAGTTTTGCCGCAGTCATGAATATTTGTTGGACTCGGAGATATATTGTAGTGGTGAAGAAAAAATTCTGGGTGGATAAAAATGGGGAGAGGTATTGCGTGCATTGTAGGGGGCTCGGTTACCGTCAGCCAAAACGTATTAAGTTTTTTAGAACTAGGTACTCTAAAACTGTTCTAATGAGTGGTGCTGACGTAGTACAATTCATTAGGCAGGAAAAAAGATACTGTGATTTCTGTTTTGCCATGCCACTGTTTGAGCTTGACGGCCAAGATTTATTTCCGAATATGTCTGACTCGGATTTATCAGACATTGATGATGATTGGCCGGTTTACTATGAGTTGTCAAGTATTTCTGAGTCAGATACAGACATGGAGGATACTGACGAAGATTAAATTGTTTTAAATTTAATTTTACTTGCAATGAAGGTTAACCTTGAGTGGAGTGATGTCACTCAAGGTTAACCAGTTAAAATCTGCTAATTTAAAGAGTGGACCCCTTTTCGTCTCTCAGTTCATTGTAAGCACTCAGTTCGACTTCATCGTTCTTCATCATATAGTGTTTAAGTAAAATTTGTTTATTTACTACCCAATAGCACCATGTTTCCCTGCCTAGATTGTGGTAAGACTTTTTCAAGAAAAGACAATGTAAGGCGTCACAAGATAAATTCTTGTGTAGGAAGTGCAAAAGTAGTTCAAGAAAATCCTAGTACCTCAAATGCTAAGAAGCGATCATTGTCCGACGTCGTAACATGTGAAATTTGCAACGTACCAGTAAAGAAGAAATGTATGTCTGGTCACCTAAAAAGTGCTGCTCATAAGAATAATGGATTTATAATAGTTGATGATGGTGTAGAAAAGTTGGCATCTGCATTTGGGCAGAAAAGCGAAACATTTAGAGTGTCTGAACGTGGACATCATGTTGATATGCTCGAGTTTGCACATGTAATAAGAGAAAAAGTTCTGACATTAATAGAAGCGAAACGCGAAATATTTGGTAGTGTTAAAGTAAATTTGGAATGTGGAGGATTGTACTTTTTATCCAATAAGGAAAATGTGGAGATGAAGACATTTAATACCAAAAATAAAGTGTTAACAGTGGGCAGTGATGTTTACGGAAAATATTACGAGTTTATAGATGAAATATTAAATAAAATGTCCGAATTTCAAGAACGTGATTCAGGTATGTATATATAATTTGAATTAATTTTATTTATTTCCTACAAATACGTGTTAAATATAATATGTAAAGATTTTTTATTATTTGATTTAATTTAGAAAGTAATGATGAATTGTTTCTATAGGGTGGACATTATTTGAAATTTTGTATATGGAGGTGACCATAAATAAGTACAATCCATTGAGGGCGTCTACATATATAAACCTTCCGACGTCCATACAATCGAAGAAGGCCGTAATAAATGTGCAAAACAACGATCAGGCATGTTTTGCTTGGGCAATAACTTCTGCTTTACGATCTCCGACTGGATTATCTAACCGGACATCATCATACCCCCACTACTCTACAGTGTGTGACTTTTCGGACTTGGAATTTCCTGTGAAAATAAGAGACATCAACAAGTTTGAAAATAAGAACAATATTTGCGTGAACGTGTACGGTCTCAATAAAGAGATTCGGGATAATAAGGTTAGTTACGAAGTAGTACCATTACAAATTTCAACGGGATTGTGGAACGTTACAGTAAACTTATTGTATATAACGAATGATGATGGTGGTAATAGTCACTACTGTTGGATTCGAAATTTGTCACGTTTAGTAGGAAATCAGTTATCGTTACATGGACACGAAAAATTTATTTGTGACGGATGTTTATTATACTTTAGTTCTATAGAAAAAGTTAGTAGGCATAGGGAAGAAGATTGCGGTAAAGTAAAAGCTGTTTTACCTGACACAAATTATCGCATAAATAGTCTGGGTGAAGAAGTACTGTCTAATATTTTACAATTTGAACATTACGAAAGGCAGCTGAAAGTTCCGTTTGTTGTCTATGCTGATTTTGAAGCATTATTATGTCCAGTGGATCAAGTAAAAAATAATATAATGGATAATGAATCATACACTATGAAGTGCTTTCGGCACGAACCATATGCTTTCGCATATTATATAAAATGTAGTTACGATGATTCATTATCCATTTTTAAAAAATATATCGGGAAAGATGCTGCTATTGAGTTTGTAAAGCAATTAGAAGAGGATATAAAGTACATTTATAATAATCACTTAGGAGTAGTGATACAAATGCTTCCCTTGACAAGTGCTGATCAGATAGAGTTTGAAAAAAATATTTGTCATATTTGTAAGAAAATAATTAGTAATGTAAAAGATAAAGTTCATGATCATGGCCATTTAACTGGCTTGTTTCGAGGTCCTGCTCACTCGGTATGTAATGTCAACTATAAAATTCCAAAATTTATTCCGGTGTTTTTTCACAATTTATCAAATTATGATTCTCATATGTTTATAAAGAACATTGCGATGAATGGTGAAGATGTTGACGTAATTGCACAAAATAAAGAAAAGTATATTTCCTTTAGTAAAAAAGTTCACGTCGCAGATTCACAAGATATAAAAGGTAGAATGAGGCGAGTATTTATAAACTTAAGGTTTGTAGATTCTTTTCGATTTTTATCTTGCTCCCTTGGAAAACTTGGTAGTTATTTAGATGACAACCAATGTGAACAAGTACGAACATATTTTCCTGACAACATTAAGTTCAATTTAGTAAGGCAGAAAGGAATATTTCCCTATGATTTTATGGATTCCTTTGATAAAATAAATTATTCGAAGTTACCAGAACGTGAAGCGTTTTATGATTCATTAACAGATTCTGATGTATCACATGATAATTATAACAGGGCACAGACTGTCTGGCAAGTGTTTAATTGTGAAACATTGGGAGATTATTCCTTACTTTATTTAACTTCAGACGTGTTACTTTTGGCCGACATATTTGAAAATTATCGCAGTGTTTCATTACAATATTATACATTAGATCCGGCACATTACTTTACGGCACCAGGGTTCGGGTGGGACGCTTTATTAAAAATGACTGGGGTTCAACTGGAACTCCTTACAGACGTCGATATGTTTTTCTTTTTTAAAAGGGGGATTCGCGGGGGGCTTAGTATGTGTTCTCATCGTAAATCCGAAGCAAATAATAAATTTTTAAGTGAGTTCAATGATACGCAACCAATATCTTATATTGCATATTTAGATGCTACCAACCTGTACGGTTTTGCAATGCAATCAAAACTGCCTACAGGTAAATTTCGCTGGTTGAATGCTCGGGAATTAGAAAATTTTGATGTTTTACAGATTGATAATAATTCTAGTACCGGTTACGTTTTGGAAGTTGACTTGGATTATCCTCAATGTTTACATGATACACATAACGATTTGCCATTTTGCCCTGAATTGCGTAACCCTGAAAATTCTAAACATAAGAAATTAGTACCAACATTGTACGATAAGGAGAAGTACATTATACACTACATGAATTTAAAACAATGTTTAAATCATGGATTAATATTGAAACGCACCCATAGAATTCTCGAATTTGAACAGAGCAATTGGATGCAGTCATATATTGATTTTAATACGGAAAAGCGAAGACAGTCAAGTAACGCGTTTGAAAGGAATCATTACAAAGCCATGAATAACATTGTATTTGGAAAAACCATGGAAAATGTAGAAAACAGAGTTGACATTCGTTTATTGAGTCATTGGGAGACGCGTTATAGAAAACCAGGGGCGGAAGTATTTATCGCGAAACCAAATTTTAAATCTACCAAAATATTTTGTGAAAATTTAATAGCTGTGGAAATGTCTATTGTAAAAATACATTACAATAAACCATTGTACGTAGGTTTTAGTATATTAGAGTTAGCTAAAACTGTAGTTTATAAATTCTATTATGATTTTTTAAAACGTGAGTATGGCGATAATGTTCGTTTGCTGTACACAGACACGGATTCATTAATAATTGAAGTATTTACTGAAAATATTTACGATGATATCAAAAATAATATTGAGCACTTTGATACTTCCAATTATCCTGAAAATAATGTTCATAACATACCTCGAAACAAGTCAGTTATAGGTAAAATGAAGGATGAATTTGCCGGTAATATTATTACATCGTTTTTTGGTACAGGAGCTAAAGCATACTGCATCAATACACTTTCAGATTGCGTTAAGAAAGCAAAAGGTGTAAAAAAATATGTTATTAAAAAAGAATTGACTCTGTGTGATTATAAACGTATAGTGGAAGAGGGGGGAGAAATTTTCAAGAAAATGTATACATTCCGTTCTGATTACCATGTAGTTTTTACAGAACTAAAAAATAAAATTGCTTTGTCTGCTACTGACGATAAACGTTACATTTTACCAGATAAAATTGGCACATTGGCTTGGGGGCATAAACAAATTAAACAAATTCAAGAAGATGAATGTATAAATCAAATATTAAATGAAGAATACGATAGGTTATATAATTAATTTCATGTTTTTAAGTTTTGTATAAATTGTTACCTTATACTTGTTTTCTATGTATTACGTTTGATTTATGTATTGTATATGTAGTAAATAAGATTGTATAAATTGTTCATTACGTATTTATATTAAATTGTTAATGTATTGTATAGGTTGTAAATAAATTGTATATATTTAAAAAAAAGTTGTTTTATTTACTTAAAACGAATACACAGGCAATAAAGTTATATAACATAATTACAACACATTTTTCTTCGATATCCAGGAATTGTGTGAGCTATCCAATCCTAACCACTTGACGAGAACTTTATTTCCCTTACGTCTTATTACTTTCTCTACCAAATAAACATCAGGGTGTGCGACTTTCTTCAGTTCCACTTCATAGAATCCTCCAATAATATTTTCACCTTGTGCATCCTGCAGTAGATAGGTTCGCGGCATTGTATTTTGCACTTTAGAGATTTTAAATATTTCGTTTGACCAATTAGGTGTATAGTTTTTGGAGAAAGCTTGGCGGTGTTTACTTATTCTTACATGATCACCTACATTGAATTTCCGAGGTAGTGTATCAATCACTTTTAATGAACTATACACTGTATTCAAAAGATGCTTTGCATTGCGATTATTAACATCTTTCGGCTTCATTCCAATTGTTCTATGTACGCTATTATTGTAGTTGTTTATAATAATTGGTAGTAAGTCCAACCATTTATATGTACCTTGCAATGAAAACGCTTTCCACATCCTTTCCTTGATGGTTCTATTAAATCTTTCCACAATGGAACTCTTTAATGTTGAATAAGTACTGTAATGATTGATATTGTACTGTTTAAGAAATGTTTTGAAGTCTGCGTTGTAAAATTCTTTGCCATGATCTGTTTGAATGTTTTTCGGTATGAGTTTCTTTTTGTCCAGTATTGTTTGCATTGCTCGCGTCACTTCCTTCCCAGTCTTAGTCTTTAAAGGTACTGCCCATCCAAATTTAGAGAAAGCATTTATAACCATTAATATATACTTAAATCCCTTGTTCTCCTTTGAATACGGAATCATTTCAACTAAATCTGCTTGATATAAATCTTTTAGTCCCTTCAGAATAACACGACGCCTTTTAAAGTTTCTTCTAGCCGGTGCATGCAGTTCCTTCACTACGTCTTGCTTAATTTTAGACATTATCAGATTCAATTACTATATCAACGGCCGATGCTGATGCTGGTCTGTCTACAAATCGTCTAGTTATTTGAATTTTATCATTGAGTTTCAATGTTACAAGATTTTTTTTTAGTTCGGTCCTGTAGGGTTGACCATTAATTCTGACCCAAACGTTGTCTCCATACATAACTACCTTCACTACTTTACCACTGTACACCTCATTAACAAACGTTGAGGTTGCTGCTTTATTTGTAATTTGATAAATCCCAGGTTCTGCTTCGTGGCCAGTAGTCCACAATCCGATGACTTGTATTGATTTTCGCGTTGTCTGCTGCTTTACATCATCTTTCAACTTTTGAAAATGTCTATGTTTTGAAATGCTGTGTCCGTAAAGATGTTTACCAAATTTGTCTACAGACATGGTAGCACCGGTAAGATGTTCACCAAACTTATTAAGAGTCATATAAGTAAACTAACTGTATCCTGGCTGCACACTGAATGACGAGTAGATTCAAAGAATATGTTTTTATACAATAATTTTTGCCTCTTTTAATTCTTCGATTATTGAAACAATTTCATTGTTGTGTGATGAATTTCCTGCATGCTGTGAAGCTATTAATAAACGTAACCTACCTACAAGTTCATTGGGGTCATCCCAATGTTTGTACTCGATAGTGGATCCTGGAATTAATTGCCTTTTCATTGTGTTTTTCTCCAGAGATCCTCCACTCTTCCATAATTTTGCCCACCAAACCTGGGGTCTCTCACCCATTAAAATTGGTTTTACTATTGACACATACTTGTACCCTCTGTTGGCTGCAATCGCTTTATTTGGATTATATTGTACACGCGCGGCATTAGTTCGTTGCAATATATCTCTGTAGTTTCGGCTATCCATTAAAGTAAATTTTGAAGGTTTTTTCTTAAATAAGAGTTCATACAGTCCTTTTGTTCCCGTATATATCTGATTATTTATCTTTATGTCTCGTCCTTCGAATTGTATTTCAGAATTTCCAACATATAAATTTCCGTCAACTTCATGTACGCCATATTTTTCGTCGCGGTCAGCTTTTGTATGTGTTTTGAAATATATGAGAAATTGTCTGGGTAATTCATCAAATTGTTGTAATATATTTTGCACTTCTGGGCTATTCAATTATTCTCTAAAACTTTGCTGGGCATGATACATAGGAAGTGTTACTTCTCCTTCATCATCGTCATCACTATACGCATGTTCTTCTTCTTGTTGTTCAAAATCCGTCTTTGAATCATCATGCTTTTCTACAATTTGAGTTGAATTAAATGGGGCACTTTGTATCACTTCCTCATCATCTAAAAAACTAACATCTCCTTTCCGTTGAAGGTTTTCTGCAGTAGGTGTCATTAAGGTATCGTCGAGTAATTCTTTTTTCGGTTCGTGGTATATTTTCGAAAGTTTTCTTCTCCTTTTAATGTTAAAAGACTGTTTTGGAGATGGTGCGTAGGCTGGTTTAATTTGTGATACATCGAAGTCATTATCATCATCTTCTAGAAATTCACTGGGTTCTAGTCGATTAGCCTCAAGTTTACTTGCTATTTCTTTGAGTGGCTCACTGAGGGGTGAGAACGTAGCTTCAAGATGTTGTTTAGACTCAGCTATGTTTGATTTCAAGGTTCTAATTTTATCACGTAGAGAAGTGCGAGCTTCTGCAAGTTGTCTAGCGACATTTTTGTCCATTGTGTTATCGAAGTACACACTTATACTGAAAGGGTAAAGGAAGTTGTACCCAAATTTATACAATTATAAATTTGTCAAAACCCTTGCGGTATCTCCCTTCCTCTTTACCACAGTCTAAATCAATTACCAATACATCATGAGGATTGACCCAACACGTTTGACAAATGTCCTTAAATTCTTCAAAAGTCATGTCCCCCGTAAGGTGATCATCATATATATGTTTCAAATGCATTGCATCTTGTCGAAAAAGTATTAACAAATTGCTATTATCTCTAATCAGCTGCTTTGGAATTGCACTGTAACTCTGGCATAAGTAAAAACAGTCAATATTTTTATGTCGACCGTATGAAAAATAGTCTTTTATTGTATTGTGACCTGTGGGTGGCACATCATCAAATATTACAATGGAATATTCATTTATGCATGTCGGAACTTCTAGGCTTGCGATATCCGAATATTCATAATAACCACATTCTGGAATCGTTTTCATTAATTCACGTAGAAATGTATATTTCTCTTGGTACAATGAATTTGAACATAAATAAATATTTAAATATCTTAACCCATGCCTTGCAATAAGTAGTGTAAGAAGTATGTTGGTTTTTCCGCATGCACTCGGTCCTATAATTAAGCCTCTCTTACATTCACCTCCGAAAAGGTCACTGTGTTTTTTAAATCTCGGATGTTGTAATAATGCATTATCAAAATTTTGTATCGGTAATGATAATTCATGTGAAGTTACACTTACGGGATGCATGTCATCTCACCAAGAAGGTTTTTACTGAACTAAATATGGAATACAATAAACTGGACAATTTATGACCTCACCTAGATATTTTGATTGTGGAATGTAGCTGCTCATTATTAAGAAGGAAAAAAAAACACTTTCAATTTCTTATTGTATATTTTAGCATACATATTAATGAACATGTTTGAATATATAAATACATTATTAAGTTGTTCGCCCGAAGTAGCGGTAAAAATTAATTCTGCGTTTTATAAATTATAGACTTCACCTACATATTATGATAATAAGGTTTTATTTTAGGATGAAGGAAAATATTCACACGTTTATTCTTAAACATTTATTTATTACTTGATGTACATATATTTGGTTATCCTAGCTGTTTTTTATAACTTTGGTTTTTTTTCTAGGCGTATTATATTGTAATAGCTTTGATTTTTCTTTTTTCTAGCCGAGTGAAAATTATTTAAGGTTCAAATCAGCAGCGAATATCCGTGGTAACAGGGAACGAAACGTTGACAGAAGTCATCAATGATTATATTCCCTTACATAATATCTTATTGTTGCTATGATCCTTTGCACGGTTTCCTTTTCGCCTCTAATTTGTCTCAATTGCTCTTTTAGGTCGGGCAACAAACCAGGATTACAATTAGACATATTAGCGGCAACGAAATTAAACGATTCAATCATGTTATTTACACGTGTTTCGCTTTCACACAAAGTATCATACAACTTTTGATAAAATGTAAGAGAATTTCTTACTTGGCGACTCCTATTACCGACTTGTCGAGCAATCGATTGACTGTAAGAATTGATGACAGGAGACACGGGCCGGGACGAGGAATTGATGACAGGAGACACGGGCCGGGACGAGCTTGGAACAATTACATTTGAAGGGATTTCGTTGGAAGGGAGTGAGTTACAAGGGATTTCGTTAGTTACGTTAGTGGGTGGTTTAACTGTTATATTTTCCAGAACTGTAACTTTTTGCACATTCACAGAAGTTACCGATGTCTGGGAGAGGATTGTAATTATTTCGGGTTCGATTTCGGGTTCGATTTCAGGTTCGATTTCGGGTTCTGGAATGGATGATACATTCATTAATGATATTTTGGGATGGGAGCGAGTACTGGTTGACGCAGTTTGTTGGGGGTGGGTAATCGATATACTCGACATCGATTCAGGAACCGCCAACAGTCTTCGAAGTACAGATCCTTGCTGTACGTCACTTCTGTCAACGTTTACTGTTCTCCTCCTGTTTCTCATCATGTCCCTCTCGGCACGACGTCGCTGCCTGTACTCTTGTTTTGGCAAGTAATTTCCATATCGCCATCTGTTGCGATTAGAATTAGACGACGACATGTAAAATTGCTGCCCGCTTGCCAAGGAACTTACATTTCCCCGCATTGATGTACTCGCAACATTCTCAGTATCACTTGTATCTTTACTAATACTGAGAATGTCAGCGTCAACCATGGCTTGATTCAGTACATCATTACGGGGTGATGTGCATTCTCGTCTATGAGTTGCAGTCAGCCACCTAGCGCCAGGAGTAACAAGATTCAAAAAATCTGTCATTCCGGAATCTGTAAAAAAAAAAGAAAGAAAAATACATAATTATACTTTTTCATTTATTTCAGTTCCAATGTATGAAAAATTAAATATTATATAAAAAAATACTCACTCGCTGCTGTTTCACCTTCAGCGGCAGAAATGGTTGCGGTCGGTCTGCACGCTCCGTCTGGTACCAGATTTTCGCCGGCCGGGCTTGTAACGGTAACGGTCCGTCTACGCGTTCCGTCCAAGGTAGGATTTACGGCGGCTGGAATTTCTGCTGGCGGCGGCGTGCGGAAAGAACCCAAATACCATTTCTCCATGCTATCGTCTAGCATATCGTATTTCTTGTCTGCTTAGTAATTAACATGAAATTTTGTATCCCCACTCCTTTTTTCCCACTCCCATCCCCTCTGCATTGAAGGCGTGTTAAAAGGAGGAGACGTTGGTAAGGAGGAGTGGTCTGTAAAAAGAAATATTCTTCTCCTCTCCTTTTTTCCTCCTTTCTTTTTTCTTTCTTTTTTCCCTTCCTTTCCTTCCTTTCCTCCTTTTTCCTTTTTTCCTCCTTTTTTCCTTTTTTTTCTTTTGCTCCAATTGGAAAAAAGACCTCATTGGTCATTCAATTAACTTAATTCATAAATAAATTGTTTGAAAGAAATTTTAACAATAAAAATTAACACTTTCTTAAAATTGGGTTACAGGAATACAAATAAAACATTATTAATATACTACAATATCTTTATTAAAAAACGTTAGTTAATTTACACTTTTTGATTAATTTCTAAATGTTTAAAAATACATCCATGACAATCTTTTCTTGAAGGGGCAGGGCCATCGATATGAGTGCGAATGTTGTCTTGGTTATAATGCTGCAAACAAGGGAGCTTCTCCCTTAAATCTTGATTTGTTCGATAATGTGATGGCAATTGATGCCACAACATGGCGACGTTTTGAGCGGTCATCCTTTTCAGTATGTAGTTCAGGGGCAGAAACTCAAGATCTTCATCAGTAAGACTTGCAGTACCGAAATCCTTTTCGTACTTTTCTATAACTTCCCAAACTTTGTTTATAATCCATTGTCCATATGTTGAACGAATTATCCAATAACCCAGACTTGTCATCATGAACAACACAAATGCACTAGCAAAATTGTACAAGTTCACGGTTTATATATCTACACCTTTACATGGAGGAGTCCTCCTCCATATCATTTGATTTCAATAATTACGTATAAATGGAGTTAATTTGTATACATTGGTAAGTGCACACACACAATCACTTGATGTATGAAATGTACAATACGGTAGAGTTTTTTGTATGTTTGATATGTTATCACTCACTTCAATTACTGGTTTATCAATTACTTTGCTGATATGCATTGCTTTTTCGTGACCCTTTACATATATAGTACCTATATTACGAGTCAAACTTTGCAAAATTTCTTCAAAATTTTCCAATGGTACAAATCCGTCACTCCATTTTAAACAGTGATGATTTCTTGTCAACCAATCGACAGTCCTTTTATCTCTTCTACTTAAAAACGTATATTCATAGGGAGGTTTGAATATGAAGTGGCTTATGCATCCTTTACTATCACAACTTGCTACTTCTTTAGGTATAAAATGATTTTTTCTTACTTGAAATCCTTGTATATCAATAATAATATATTTTTTTACTTCCATTGCAAGCCACTTGCACTTCACTTACTAGACACTCTGCCTTCGATGATGATCTGCACTAAACTGATTATTACGTAAATATAATTGCAGTAGTATTCTTACAATAACTCCTTAACAACTTTCGTAAGAGGAGTGTAGTAATACGCTTTATCGTGTAAAATTAGGCAATAAGCTGATGTACCCGCTGGTACAGCCTCTTTCGTATTAAATTCCACTTTGATTTCTACGGCACTTTTATGAATAGTGTCCGCTTGATACATGCAGTCAATTCCTACTAGCGGTGCAACTGCTAAATATTCCTTAGGAGAAAACATTGGTTCACTTTCCTGTACATAGTAAGATTGTTGAAACCTTGCATACATGTCGTATAATATGGCATACTGATTTTTTGTATAATCAACATTAAGATTATCATAAGGGTAACGAATTCCGTTTAAGTATACATTCAAATTATTTAATTTTATATTATCAAACTTTGACATACTCTTTGATACGTTTCCCTTGCGCGCCTTTTGAAATCCAATTATTATAAATCTTGGTGTTTCCAGTTGTGATGAAGTTTTTACTGCCCAGGTGTGTTTCGTTGTTTCCGGTAGTGAAGGATACTCATGAATTTCCCAACTTCTGAATGGTATGTGGATGTCGACATTCTTCTCTGTTAGCTTTGTTAATGATAATTGCTCACGAAGGCCCACGGTAACATGAGGAACCCTCCATATCACTTTATCTATAATAAGTTTCACTTTCTCACCTTTAGATGCCTCAGGTTGAAGAATTACATCATTATCGTCGTTATTCCTTATTAATATTAGCTCTTGCCTCACATTCAAAACAACTTTTTTATAATCTTCTGCAAATCCTAATAGTGTTCGTAACGGTACACTAAGACTAAAGTGGCCGTTTTCATCTAATGCATCGCATGTCTCTGCATTTTCTGCCCAACCAGCATTTTCCAATTTTGTTATTTCATTTTTTGTAAACGAAAAGTATCCCTTCATAGTCGATGTGACGCCAAGATTCCTCACAGAGTCAATCTGAACTCCGTTCATTAAATATCGAATATCACTAAACATGAACGCTACTGGATTATTTACTAACTTTGCAGTCTTACTAGCTTCATTTTTATCCACTTTTCGAACACTCCCTTCTACATATAAATAGCTTTCACCAGGTATAGTATAATTGTCTATTTCCGGAACATTAATTCGTATTTCGTCATTATGATCAAAACTTGACGATCCAAAAGGTTGATGTGTATGATATTCGTAACTTACTATAGAGTTATTTGTTTTTATCTTCTCGGTCACATTTAATATATCCATTATATTTATTATTGCTTCAATAAAGTAAATCCCAAACTGCTAAGATATTTTCTATTTCGTTGTGTTAACGGTTTCACTTCTCTTCTTACACTGGAGGATACCTTACGACTGTCCTTCCATTTATACTTTCCTAATCTATCCATCGTTAATACAGAAGACTCTTTTTTTCTTTTCAATTTTCCGTATATTTTCATAGTGAAAAACGAATTCAACTATTCCACTCGCCTTAGATGTACGCTTACCGTTATTTCCTCACTTCTAAAATTTACTAAATTGTTCGACTGATCCAGTACTCGCACTTTCAATGAACTGATAATTTTTCCCGATACCGGTAAATATATACGTTCCTGTGGAGATTCAATTATTTTGAAGCCTGCCGGTACTTTTGGGAAAAAATGGTACAACACGTGAACAGGTTCTCCGTTATTATAAGATCCACTTACCACATTGCAATATATTTGAATTGCGTTTACTTTATTAATATCAACAATCTTATCAGATTCGCAATGTTCCTCTTGCATAACAATATCTCTTTTAAATCCGAGTAAAGATCCAATAGTATTCTTTTTTGAGAAATCAATCAGCACCGAAGTCTTTATACTCACTTTTTGCGTATTACTATTTCCTCGAATACTTACGAGTGCATTATATTTTTTATACTTATCTAACAGTTCTTTCTCTATGTACTCATTAATGTCCTCTATATCGTAAATTCCCATAGGTAATGTAATTACGTGCGATTTATTATCACTCGTCTTGAAATGAAATAAATTGTTTGTCTCGTCCACATTTGGTATTGAATTAAATGATTCAAAATTCATTAAAGCCATCTCATATTCTTCATCTTCATTTAAATATATTGCCGGATTGAAATCACAACTCAATTCCGAACTTTTACCACTTAACGTGAACGTATAAGCGTGCGATGTCTTCTCCATGGCTTTCGTTCTATAAGTAAATACAATAACTTGTTACACTTCCTTATTAATGGTTCAACAAGAATTTCAGACTAAGCTGTCCACAATTTGTTTCAGTATTTTTCTGATACTTTATGTAATTGTAAGATATTTCATTGTTACCATTATTTGATAAGAAATATTTTTCTACCTCCTTAGGCGGTCGAAGATCTCCATAACTATCAAAATATTCGACAGATTTCCCACGTTTTTTATAAGCTACCCAATGAGTTCCTTGACCTTCCTCATTATCTAAATTGATGATGCCGCTTTCAAGCTTTCGAATTCTTTTCGGTAATGCATTTCTCATAAACACACCTCTGAAATAAGGTATGCGATGTTTCTTTGCATACTTAATAATATCAATATTAGTTAATGGTCTGCGAAGGAACTCTGATCTTAGTTTTTTGAATTCAAACCCAAGTACAATCCACAACCCTTCTTATACGGTTTTATGTAAAATCCTGAACCAATTGCTTTAGCTTCCATTACCCTGTTATGTCTTGCCTCTTCCTTTTGTTGCTCATTAGCAGCCTTAGCATCATTTACTGCCTTCGCAATAGCTGCAGCACCGCCACCCAAGGATCCCAAAGCGCCCAATGCCGCAAATAATGGTATTAACGGTAGAAATCCTCCTTGTTTAGGAATAGGTATCACCCTCCGTCTAGGTCTACCAATACCTCTTCTATTTCGTTTTAAAACATTATACGCAATTTTTACAGATCCATGAAGACTTTTGTCGGGACTACGTTTAATCGCTCTCTTTGCAAGCTTCATTGCTTTGGCAAATGATAATGCACCACCTCTACTGATTCTTCTCCTTCTTTTTATCTTTTTAGTTTTTAGTTTTCTCCGTCCATGTCCCATACCCATAGCAGTTTTTGCCTTCATTACTCCAGCAACTGTTAGTGAGGCTGCTTTCTCACCTAAACTTGCACCACTACTTGTTATTCTACTCTTTGCAACTTTGTATAATTTTTTATCTGCCTCGTGTCGTTCTTTTAAGTTGTCAGATTTACTATAAGCAATATCGTGCACTTTACAAGCTTCGTCCAATACGTTTATACCACTGTCGCCCTTTGCCAACCTCTTTTGCAATTTAGTTCCCGGACCGCAAAAGTTATATCCAGGTAAATGTATTTCGAAGGGAACTTTATTTATTAATTTGTTTAACAAACCACTACCTTTCCGCTTTGGTTCACGATTGTAACTAACCACGTTTTGACCAAGCATCACTTTTTATACGGGTTAAAACACACAATAAACAAAACGCAATTAAAATTTGACACAGTTTATTTTTCTTAACTAATGCAGTACAAACATGTCTACTTCATCGTAATCCTTTCTATACTAAATAAAATACAACTCGCATTATCCTAATATACCTACTAACTATTCATAAATCTATTACAATATATTTTATTTCTATGGTTTTCACTCAAAACATTTTTTGATTCAATTTCAAATCTTTTAATACGTCTATTAAATCTACATCTATCCAACGCACAATTTATCCAATCACTTTTCCTTGCCTCTCTATAAGCGTACAACCAGACATAAAGGGCGTGAGTTTTGTTCTTACTTTCACAAAATGTTACGGTTTTTGTTTTCTCCATTATACGATGCATTTATGGCTTGATGTAAATCTAAATCGTACATTATTTTATCAATTCCAGAAGTCATCATTTCCTTAAAAATCGCCACTTGCTCCGAACAGCTCCCATTAAATACAGTTTCTAAGCGTTTTCTCAAATCACCTTCAAAATTTGGTAATAAATCCAAGCAACGGTAATAAAAGTCACCGAAATCTAAATTTTTTAATAACTTCAATCGGAATGTTACAACATCACTTAATTTCCAAACTTCACGAAGACTTTCATACGATAAATACACAGAGTCAGTTCCAACTGTTGCTTTCAAGACTTTGCGATAATTATCAACATAAATAAAAGACACACTTAATTTGTTTATATTTATATAATTAACTAGATTTTTTGTATTAATTGTTCTGTTAAGACAATCTTTAGCTTTATTAAATTCACTCCATGTTTCTGAATCTAGTGTTATGCCTTGACCTCGATTTCCCATTAATCGGATAACAGGTTCAAAATTTAAATCACTATCCAAACCAACACATATCCACTTTGTTTTACTTTTATTCAAAAAATATGTTACTGGAGCTAGGAGAGGTTTCAAAACATTTTCTTTTTTTCTTTCTGGTGTATTATTAGTAGACTGATCTCCATTTGCACATTCTTGATTATTACTTACAATTAGTGGTTCGCGTTCTTCTTCGCCAAAATCATGAAACGAACAGATATTCAAATTTGGTAACTCCAATTCTGGTTCTTGTAAAAATTGTTCAAATAACCCTTCCTCTTCTCCACCTTCTAGTCCATGAAGACTGCCCAACGGTTGTTGACTCGGCAATTTATTTTCATTACTTCGATTACGATTTGCATCTTTATTAGTCCAAGTTCTCATCGAATACGGCTGGTAGCGTTGCACTAGGTGTAAATTACATAATTAAATATTAGTGCTAGTTACTTTTTAATATTAAGTCATGTACTACTTACTTGCTGTTTTTGATATTGACTATGAAAACTTAAATGATGCACTGCGAAGTATTTTTAAAATATCCTTACTTTTATACCTACAATCCGACTCGGAAAATAAAAAACAATAATACACCATGACCTCCACCGAACGCGTGTTAATGTCAAGATAAAAATAATCTAATACATATTCAAATCACTCCTCACCGGTGTTCAATATCACTCTCACCGGTGTTCAATGACCCAACTCGTTTTCTCGCATCAGAGAAAAAAAACCACGGCAAACATAATGAGGAGGCAAGTTTGCCCGTCTCTAAAACTTCGTGTCACCGTATGTTATCCCATTCGCGAAATACATTTTGTTTATAAAAATATTTGTTATTAACAAATATTTGTTATTAATAATTAATTGTTATTAATAAATTATTATTAATAAATTATTATTAATAATTAATTGTTATTAATAAATAATTATTAATATAAAATTATTAACAATTAATATTAATATAAATGAGTTACATTCAATAAATTACCCAAATAAGGTAATGCCGTCCATAGGTATGCTCCCCTATCAAGTTTATTGTCTATATTAGAAGCTATTTACTCATTTAAGGTCATTCACCATTGGACCGTCGTAGGGGTAGAATCACGCATCGCTCCTAGCAGATCTTCTAACATAACCTTAAATTATGGAACCATACTATGAATGTCTAATAAGGTAGCCCTTTATTGGGATCAAGGTCGCAGTTCCAGGCCTCCGACACCAATAAAGGGCCCCCCTTACTGGGGCCAAGGTCAAGGGAGGTACACTCAATTCTGGAACCTCCTCTGACCTTGACTCCGACCTTCACCTCCAGTCGATTCTGGGACCTCCTCCGACCTTCACTCTGACCTTGACCTCGAAAGAGGTCAAGGTTGGGGTCAAGGTCAGAGGAGGTTCTAGAATCGGCTATCTCCCTCTACTACTAATGATGTTAAAAATTACCGACCGATATACATTCTGTCAGGGATTCCAAAGTTGTTTGAGGCACTTATTAGTAATTGTTTATCCAATACCTTCAAAAATATTATAATTCCTCAACAACATGGATTTATGAGTGGACGTTCTGCAGAAACTAATCTCTTCTTATATAGTAATTATATTTTACAATCTTTTGAGGCTGGCTCTGAAGTCCACTCCATTTACATGGACTGAATAAACTAAAGAAGTATGGTATTTGTGGACGTATTATTAAATGGCTGTCTTCATATTTAACTAACCGTACACAGCAAGTCCGTGTAATTAATTTTCTTCTCTTCAATATATACATAAACGATATACACGTTGGGATAGAATCTGAGATATTACTCTTTGCAGATGATTTGAAACTGTACAGACAAGTTTCCTCGGATAATGATGCAGCGATATTACAATCAGATCTTTCAAGAATAAGTAATTGGTGTGTTAAAAACGATATGACCCTTAATTTGAACAAGTGTAATGTAATATTATTCAGTCGTGTAAGTAATAACAATAAACCTGTTTACCGCTTAAATAATAATATTTTGGAATATGTAGATGTAGTTAGAGATCTGGGAATTTAGTTCGATCTGTACTTGAATATTGTAATGTGATCTGGTCACCGCATTTTAACTGCTATATAGACAGATTGGAACATGTACAAATAAAATTTCTAAAATATTTAAGATACAAATTATATTCTCAAAATATAATTTTATATTTAGACAATATTAGATTATATGTCAACTTACCAGCTATATTGAAAAGGCGGGAATATTTTGATGTTTGTTTTTCGTATAAATTACTCAATAATGTAATTAATTCTTCCGAGTGTTTAGAATGTTTTGCACTGAATGTTCCAGCATATACAACTAGGAAGTCTCAATTATTACATGTTCCATTTTGTCGCACATAATATCTTATGTAGTCCATTAGTAAGAATGTGTAATACTGCAAATAAATATTGTGATAAACTTAACATGCTGTATTGTTCTTTCGCTAAGTTCAAAAATGATGCTATGTAGTTTATTCTTCGTCTTAGTTTAATATCTAAATGTGCGTGATATATGTTTGTAATTTATCTTTGTAAAATGTTTGTTTATGACGTCAATAAATAAAAATAAGAAATAAAATAAAATAAAATAGGGACCGGTATAAATTTTATATACAGGGTTATTCACGCTATACGGCACGGAATATTGTGGCCAAAATACGTGACTTTCAAAAAGTTTCACTTTGGGGATATATGGGGGTCTATTAGGGCTACTTTTTAAAATTACTTTCATAATATACAGGGTGTCCCAAAAACCCTAAAAGTATCAAAGTTGTTTTTTTTTTGAATGAAACACCCTGTATTTTGAACATCGCTGTTGAATTTTTTGGTAAAAAAATGAAGATTTACTCAAAAGAAGGGGGTATTGGCATTATCTTTATGCTTGGAGAATGTCATCAAAATTGTTTATTGGCTTGTCGAGTTTACACTTAAAGGTTTCCCGAAAGAAATCACCCCAAGCCAGCCATTTTTGAGAGACTATTAAATCAATTTAAAGAAGTTGGAAGTATCAGATATAAAGAAAATCTGTGTAAATTTTCATGTTCTACTATTAAATACAACAACGATGTTCAAACAATAACGATTACTAACGATCTAACACAAAAACGCAAAATAACACAACTATAACAAGAGACAGGCTTTTTAAACTAAAGTAGCAGACTACATTAATTATCTTACGTTTTTAAATACGATGGAAAACTAGATACATTAAAATGTTTACTTAAAAAGTACTAAAACGGTGCAATAAACAATATTTTGGCGTTTTCTGTAAAAACGAGAAGACTTAAGACTTAAGATATAAATACCATAAGATAGGTAATTAAAAAGTGCATTTGCTGACAAATTAAAAAATATGGCGTTCCATTTAAATAACTGAAGTTATAGCCATTTAAAGTTCTCATTTGTTTAATTCCAATTTTTTTACATCCGGTATAAGATGTCAAATTTATTATACTTGGAAAATAAAATATGATCTATTGTTACATTTCAGTGTAAATTTGGTATGCATAACTTAATTACTTTTTAAGTATTTGGAACATAAAAATTAGGTTAAATTTTTACAAAATTCAAATTATATAATATAAAAACCTTATTAAAACACACACTTATTTTGATCGAAGGATCCAAAAATGCAATAAAATACAGGGTGTTTCATTAAAAAAAACACAACTTTGATACTTTTAGGGTTTTTGGGACACCCTGTATATTATGAAAGTAATTTTAAAAAGTAGCCCTAATAGACCCCCATATATCCCCAAAGTGAAACTTTTTGAAAGTCACGTATTTCGGCCACAATATTCCGTGCCGTATAGCGTGAATAACCCTGTATATACAACATCTTTATTAACAGACAAAAATAAAATTCAGATAAGACAAATATAATACATTTATGATGATATGAGTGATGGGAGGTTAGTCTGTTAATTGGCTATCGACCGGCGGTCTTTCAGCCCTGATTTGTCCTTGTCGATGTGTCACGTTAGTCTGTCTCTGATGATGATGATGATGATGATGGGTGATGTGATGCGATGAATTCGAAAATAGTAAATGGAGGGGTTTTGAATTTTGGGATTAGGTTAGGATTTCTGCGTAAGCAGTAGAGGGCAAGGATTTGATGGTTGAAGGGATTTTTGGAAAATTTTTCACTTAAGTATAGAAGGCGTTCCTTGATGGGAATAACAGAGGTAGAGTCATATAGGAGTTGGTTAGAGGGATTGTGTAGAGGATTACTGGGGTGGCGGATTTTGGTTAAAGTTCTTAGGGAGGATCGCTCGCTAACTTGGATATTGTGGATGGTAGGATTGCAGGAGTTGGAGAAAAGGACATTACCATAGTCGAGTAGAGGACGGCATATCATTTTATATATTTTAACCGCAGTTTTTATAGATATACCGTTCTTTTTTTAAGTTAGGTTTCCGAACATTTTGGCTCTAGCTATGATTTTTGTTTTGTTTGAAGCTGTATGGTGTTGAAATTGACTTTTCGATCTATGGTAATGCCTAGGTATTTTATGGATGTAGAAGGGGAAACAGTTATCTTGGAGATATGAATATCGTGTGCAGGATTATTGTTACGGTGATAGGGAATTAGGAGCTGTGATTTGTGGGGATTGATTTTAATTCGCCATTTAGCAAACCAGTGTTGCAGGGAGTCAATTTGCTGCTGGAGGGATTGAAGAGCTTTAGAAACGGTGGGTGCGTGGGAAATTACGGCTGTGTCATCTGTATAAATTTTATTTTATAGAAAATTAATTAGTGTTAACATAATTCTTCAAGTTTATTTTCAATAAACGAATGTTGTATTACATACAGCAAAGCGCGCACATATTTCTAAGCAGCATCACAATGCGTGCCTGCCCTCACTTTACGGACATGATTTGGCGAAGAAAAAAATCATAACTAATAAATAGGGATCGAAATAAAAATATTTGTTGCATGGACTTATAGAGGAGACTGTGGCGATTTTTAAAGTTAACGCTATACCTCTAACTTTTGTTAATATTTATTTCGGCCTATGTAAAGTTTAAATAAACATTGCTTATTTTTAAATATATTACAACTACCATTCCAGTTAAGATAGAGAAATGTAAGAAATGTCATTGGATAGAAAAAACGATATTTATTATTGTGTTATAAAATAGTTATAATAGATTATGTGGGGGCCGACCGAGAAATAATTAACAAAGGTCCATATTATAGCGCGCTGAACAACTCTCAAAAATGTTTGACTTTGAGAGTTTATTGTACGTATATGGGTACACCTAAAAATCTATAAATTCAGTTTTATAAGCTTTGAAGTATGCTTAATAATATGCCGTAATATGTCAGTATTTTATTAAGTAATATGGATTTTTAACAAGTAATAGCCTTATTGATTAATTATCAATTTTGTTGAAGAAGAAAGTAATATTTTAAATGGTAATAAGAGCAAAAAAACTTAAATAAGACACAAAAGGTGTGATGTTATTATCTTAATAAATGAGAAGAGAGAAGCGAGGTACAATTGACTTCGTGCTCTGAGAATAATATGACATATGACAGTGCATTCAGCTGTATAAGTAAAGACATTTATTGAGGCGGAATAAAGTAATAAAATGTAACAAACCAATCGGTTCACTGAATTTTTAAAAACGTAGAGATTTTACACTTCTTGATTAATGCAGAGTTAGAGGAGCCATGATTAGATGTGTAAGAATATCTATTAACTGGACTTTTTACCACATAATACTATAATAATATATATGATTTTCTTCTTCTGATTCTTCTGACTATAAAACCGTACAGTTGGCACACACATCTATGAGCAGACAAATATGTTCTTTTAAGCTTTGAATTATAAATTGTTGCAAAATTATCATACACTCACTACCATTTATGTAATGATACTGATTAGGTTCAGTTTGGCAAAATATTTGAATCATAAATATAGTAAGTTTATTTATTATTTACATCATCTTAATCACAATTTCTTAATAGCTTCAAGTAATCAGTGTAAGTAAGTAATTGAATTGCAGGTCATGGGAGGCGTTGTATGTGAAGAGTAAAACGATCCTAAATTTAATCCTTATAGGATTCTAGATGTATGATTGAACCACTTAACCCCTTCATTTAGAAGACAGAAATTAAATTATTATTAATAAATTATTCCTTAACGTTTTACTTAATTACTATAATGTATTTCATTGTAACCTCGTTGTGTACATATTACATTTATTTTTAAATTATTATTGAGTTTCTTAGAAATAATCATCTATTATTATACTTATATATTAATAAGTTGCACAATAAGGTAATGAAACAGTAATTCTTGATTTTATTTTTAGTTCTAATTTTAAGCTACAAATCCTAATATTCTTCCACAGATTTACGAATGTTTTTGGGTTCTTAATAGATCTCAAAATAGTATTATGTGTTTTCGACTGGTACGTAATACTAAAGCAGAAATTGCGAAAATAAATCAATCTCCGACATTAGTTTCGTTTCAAGGAAATTAGTATTATTTAAACACTAGTTGTCAATGTATTTATTTTTATCTATAGGCACTTAGCTATTTATTGGGATATGGCAAAACTTGGAAGAAATGTACAAATATAATTAATAATAAAAACGCCAACATATTTAAGAGGAAAACACCTACGCATTCAGGACACAATAACCCAGTTGATCATACATATAATTATTTTTAGTAAAACTTATAATATAATTTATATTGATAAATTATTATTAAAATCAAATAATCTTATGGTTGCTACTACATAGTTGGAGCTTTTTAAAAATAAAGATTTTTATTTTAAAACTATTTAAGACTTTGTTTTAAAGGGAGGTGATAGTCGCCATGACCCCCTAAAGAGAGGACACCAGTGGAACTGTGATATTACTTCGCTGGAGCCTCTTCGCCGTCATGTCTTTAGTCCTTTATTTCTTTATTCATAATACATACATGCATATACAGGTTCCATATACACGCTGTCCCCTGAAATTTGAATACGGGTATTTGAATAAATTTCTTGACACTAAGATACCACGCTCGTTTTTTGCATAGCTGAGTCACATATTTTAATGGACTGGGAAATAATTAATAATTTCTAATTTGTAATAAAATAGGGAATCAAAGTGAAACATATTCACAAGATATTTAATATTTTAATTTTACATACACAATTCTAACGTAACGAATAACAAATAACTTCAATATTCCTCGTATTAAATGTTCGAAAAAAATCTCCTTGTTGAGCCAAACAATATCACAGACGATCATAAAATTCTTGTCGAATGTCTGTTAACTTAGCAGGAGTAATATTTTGAGTGGCTTAAAGAATTTTTAATCTGATGACATCCATGTTGTTAGCTCTTTGATGCTGATGGGTATAAACTATTTGCTTTATATGGCCCAAAGAGAAAAATCATTTGATTTAAATATTCCCTAGCCGCATTATGGGCAGGACATACAGGTATCACTTGGTTCTCAAGCAGTTCCAAATACTTTTGGCGAAGCATGACCTGCGGAGTCTCCGCCGGATTGCAGAACCGGTGTGGAAATTCCTGCAGGCCAGCCTAAACAGGTGCCATGCCGCCCACTATGTGATAACCCTGGTGGAGGGGGTGCGGTGCGTAGTTGTAATACTGGCAAATGAGCCTAACCATGCTAGGACAAACAACGGCTGGTTCAAAGACGCCCACAATGATGTAGCGGATGTAGCGGTAAAGTTGGGGCCCCGCATAAGAAACCTGACCTCGGCCTCTTGAAGCCCGTGCAAGGGAATTACGTGGGTGAAGGCGGCAGGACTTCTATTTGTTGCCTGCTACTCCTCCCCCAACTGCTACATTGAGGAGTGGCAGCAATGGCTTGACAGCCTCTCGTCGGTGGTGCGTAGCAGTTGCGTCCCGGTCGTCATTGGCGGCTATTTTAATGGGGTGAGCATGGACGAACAAGCGATTACCTCTTGGATACGCCAGCGACTCTGGATCTGGAGGTAGCCAACGAAGGGCATATCCCAACCTTCACGCGGCGCGGTTCGCACTCCATATTGGACATTACGCTGATGTTCCAAGGGCTGGTGGCGCTCGGACACCGAGTTTGTGAGTGACCATCGGCACATATGCTTCGGGATACGTTATGTTTTTGTAAAGTTAGAGCTGGCTAGAACTGGTGCTGTCGTTAATGCTGTTTTTATATGTTGGAACACTTGGTTTGCTTTGTCATCCCATTTTACTGTCTGCCTCTTCTTTTTACCCGTCAAGAGAGCATTTTTGGGAGCGACAAGTGTCGAAAATTGCGGAATGAAACGTCTATACCAGGAGCACAACCCTAGAAATATCTTTGTTTCTATCACGTTAGTTGGTATAGGATATCCAACCATAGCAGCTACTTTTTCAGGATTCGTGCCTAGTCCTCCTCTGTCAATGATGAAACCTTAATACTTCAGTTGATGCCTGGCGAACTTACATTTCTCGAGATTAATAGTGAGGTTGGCGTCTTTTAGTCTGTTGTAAACTTCGTTTAAGATAACTAGGTGCTCCTCAAGCGTACTACTGCAAACAATTATATCGTCCAAATTCACAAATATATTCGGTTCCAGCTCTCGTCCAAAAATCCGGTCCATTAACCATTGTTGCGTTTGAGCTGAATTATGTAATTCAAAAGGCATAGCCGTAAACTCGTACAAACCTCGACCTGGAACAGCGAATTCCGTCTTTTTGCATGAAGCCTGGTCTAAAGGGATCTGCCAAAAGGCGTGTTTGAAGTCGATTGTCGAGATTATTCGGGCCTCTGTTTACTTAAAATACTATTTACCTTAGGAAGTGGATAAGCATCCCTCTTAGTGACTGAGTTCAACTTCCGACCGTCAAAACAGAATCTAAATTCACCGTTGGCCTTCTTCGCCATGACGACAGGTGAAGTCCATTGACTCGTGGAGGGTCGAATTACTCCGAGTTTCAGCATTTCGTCCAAAGCTTCATTTATAATCTTCTGCATATAAGGTGATAAGCTATAATGTCTCTGTTTTATTGGGCTGGCACTCCCAGTATCTATTACGTGTTTTATCTTGTTTGTTCTCCCTAAGTTCGTTCCAGCTAGATTCTTAAAAATTGCAATTAGTGATTCTAACTCTTCCCTCTCGGTCTCGTTAAAGTCAGAAAACCCCATGACACCTTCATTTTTAACATCCACATTTGAGTAATCCACCCCTACAGTGTCGATCGAATTGTTAGCTAATCTAATACGCAATCCTAAATTTTCCATAGCATCTATACCTAGTATTAATATGTACTTAACACTTGGTTAATATTACCTCACCGAGAACCTCAACATTATCTCCGCTAGCAGTAGCAAATGATTTGATCTGAGTAGAAAAAAGTTGTACTCGCACATATTAACTCCGTCTCGTCCAACAATTGAACGGGTTGCACCTGAATCTATCAACGCTGTGACATTGTCTTCGGGTTTCCTAACAAAAATAGAGTTTAACCAATTGTTTGAATAAAACGCTTGTACTACGCTTAACCACTCGCTCCACTCCTTCTTGTCGGTCTCCTCCCTATTTGGACTGCGGCGACCCTTACGCAGCCTAAAACTTAGTTTTTTGGCATTGTCTCTCTCCAACATTCTCCTTGCAATACCTGGCTATGCGGCCCGTCTTACGACATCTGTAACAGATAAGCGTGGACCTATCGCGGGTTGTAGCCACTGCTGTCAGTCCTGGACTATTTCTGGTATTAAATGACCTGCTTACAGAATACGGATCATTCGCTTCTAATCGGCGGCATAAATCTGCCAATTGACGAATGCTGGTAATATCTTGTAAACTGAGACGAGATCGATAAGAAGGCAGAAGATTCTGTTGAATCCTCTAAACTTGAGAAGCTTCATCAGTTGGATTGGACAATAGAGCAAATTTATGCTGCATCGCTGCAATATAAATAGCAACCTTTTCGTTTCGCCCCTGCTTCTTGTTCATGATTTCTTCTAGAGTGCTATCATCTACATTTGGTGGGTGGAAATCCGCTTTGAGTACTGACACTAAGGAATCCCAATTCGGAAGTGTTTTTCGTTTTGCTCTAAACCATTGTAAAGCGTCACCTGAAAATAAATCAACCGCCGCACGGTATAAGTTCAAAAAGAAGTTATAACACACATCGAACCGCAGCCAGGGCCATCTAAAGCGAGAAGATCATATAAATTCTTTACAGATTTGACATTTGACCAAATGCAACATTTCAATAAATTGTTTTTATTTGATATGCATTTAATTAATTATTTAATTAATTTTAATAAAAATGTTCTTCTGCTGATTTAAAATACGAAATTAAAATGAAGATCGCGATGCAAATGTAATTTTGCAAGATGGAAGGAGAAGTTGTATTACAACTACAGGTTTCAAATAAAAATTATTGGTAGTAAGTTTTAACTTAAAATAAAGCCCCTTTCATTTTTGTTTAAATATTTTTTTGTAATAAATTATATTTTAAAAAATTATAAATTGTAACGTTCCGTTTTGTTAATTTTCCGGTACGGTCCTGTCCTAAATTTCAAATTTCGAGCGAAGATATATATCGAGAGCGCACGGCCTTTTTTTGCGGGTCAGAGTTGATTTCGGCGGAATCAGCGAGGAGGAAGTTCTTTTTGGTCTGGGCGAGCGGCGTAGAAGTGTGTGCGTACCGGTGAGTAAGCGTGATAATTTATTAATTGGCCTATCGCGATTTTTTAATTGAATTGAATTGAGTTTGGTCTCTCTATTTGCGATTGTACAATTCTAGTTGTCATTGTTTAATTTCGTTAGTCCATTTGCGTAATTTAATCTGGTAATTTAATTTATTTTTTTTTAAGCTAGTCGTACGCACACACGTACTCACGCAAGTCACGATACCAAATTGTGTTGTCTGGTGTGGTGTCGTAGTGGTTGTTGTGTTGTGTGAGCTTGTAATTGTGTCGAATAGCAATTTACCTTAACCACGTTTCTGTTTCTTGTCTGCGTCAGTTAGTCTATTGTCGCATGCTTAATTTCTGCCTTGCTTCCCCCCATTTCTTAACATATCATTACCTTGATTTAATTAATTTAATCGCTTAAAGCATAATAGTATTAGAAATTTTTGCATTGTATAGCGTCATCATAGCCACGCAGGGCCTGCCTTTAGCATGTTTACTGCCTGGCTTTGCTTTTAGTGGTGCCAGGATTTGCATCCCGCATAGGACACCGTTATTTGGTACGTGGAAGTAGGAGGAAAAGGGGTCCCACCATTTAAATCAGTAGGAGTGGAGTCGAGTTGGCACAGGACAAGGCCAAGGTCCAGAGAGAATCCTGAATAAGACCCGAGGGCGAATTGTCCTTATATCTGCTGGTTACCGGACGCCTGCATGCCAAATTCCTGCTCGAGCTGTGGCCACCCGCTGTTACATTCCCGTCCCTAGCTAGACCGTACCAGGGTGAGACCTTCCAATTTTAACAATTGTCGATAACGGGCCAATACCACCCATTAAGCACGACAGAGTTATTGAGTAAATATTATGTATCGCGCTGTTTTAGTGGCTATCAATATCAATATTGTAAATTAGTTTTAAGGTCATTGTTTAATTTTTCATAATTGCATATTCATTGTTGTTTTAACATGTTTAGTTGTTCCAATATAACTGTTTACTAAGTTTGATTGCCATAATTTTTCTAACAGTCATATTTAAAAATTAACAGTTCTCCCCAATTCTGTCACCTAGGTGACTGGCACCCAGTTGATACTGAAGTAAGTTTATATGAACCTCGACCTAGCACCGCAAACCTAATCTAGCCGTGAGCAAAATTTAACCTTACAAAATATTATTTAATATTCCAGAAAACTATCTATTTGTACATTTATTAAATAAAATAAAATTTTTTATCATTATATATGATTTTAAACATTGTAGACAACTCTAGCGCGAAATGTTCAGCTAGATTCAAAAAATCGACCACTGTGCGTCGTGCAGGCATCACTAGGGGGAGACCATCTCGATCCTGGGCCAGGAGGTGCTGGTGGGCAAACGTCTTAAGTCTTAAGTTCCTAGGTGTAATTATAGAGGCAAACCCTCTTTTTAGCGCCCAAGTCATGGAGGCGGCTTCGGGCGCTATTGCGACTTCTAAAGCGATGAGAAGACTTCTGGCCAAAGTGGGAAGCCCTTGGAGGCTAAACTGCAGCTACTCACCGGTGTTGCGAGGGCCAAGCTTCTCTATGCTTTCCCGGCATGGGCTTTTTGTGTACAGTCCAGAAGGAATGTGGACAGACTCCGGAGGGACGTGAGACCTGGAACCCTGAGAATAGCAAGGGGGTACAGGAAAATCTCCACCGAGGCCGTCGAAGTGTTGGCTTCATCAGTGCTCCCAGATCTATTGGTATTCTAGCGTCAGGAATCATACCAGCAAGCATGGCACCAGCAAACGCAAGGCCAAAATGGAGGCAGTTCAGCGACTCCAAGCCAGGTGGCAGCTATGATGGGAAACAGGTATATCTTAAAAGGATAGGCAAGGCTGAGGATGCTCTTCCCAGAAAGTATGGTGCCGGCCATGTTAGCGTCGCAGGGTACGTGGGATGCGGTGGGCGAAATGGCCAGGAATCTGCTGAACAGCAAGGAGCGTTGGCTGACGGACACCGCCGATGCATAGTTTATATAATGTTTTTTTAAATGTGTTTTGTATATATATATATATATATATATATATATATATATATATATTATACCGGGTGTTCGATAAAAAACGCCCAACGCCATAAAAGTCCCATTGGTCTTCTTCTGGCGGCGTTTGTTGAAAAATATATATATATACATATATATATATATATATATATATATATATATATATATATATATATATAATAAAGGCAAGAGGGGGGCACCAGGCGAAGTGATGTAGTGATGTGATAGTTGGTGTCCTGTTTCACTGTTGGTCACTTGTGGCCATCACACTTCATAATTTACATACATATTGATCGATTGTCCCCTCTCCTTCCTGGAGCCCCTTGATATCTACATATATATATATATATATATATATATATATATATATATATATATATAAAGGCAAGAGGGGGGCACCAGGCGAAGTGATGTAGTGATGTGATAGTTGGTGTCCTGTTTCACTGTTGGTCACTTGTGGCCATCACACTTCATAATTTACATACATATTGATCGATTGTCCCCTCTCCTTCCTGGAGCCCCTTGATATCTACAGCGTCCCACATCACCCCCGAAGCCACCATCGAAGGGACGAGGTTTACCGGGGTTGGCATCCCGCCAGAGCTTCCTAGGTGTATACTGCCCGCATATCGTCCGACTGTGGGGGGTCAGTATCGTCCTGGCACTACAGGCATCTGTCCTCATCAGCATTTTCAATATTCTTCAGGTAATCTGTAAGCAGCCATGGCCCGAGAATGCCTGGGTGAGATGGTAGGACATTTCTCCGCTTTCGCTGTGTCCTTCGACGTTCCATCCGCCGAGAACTCGAACGCCTACCGGCGGGCTCTTATGTCTAGATCCGGGGCTATTGCGGAGGCTAGTACCTCTGCTGCTTCCATGGACACCACCCCCATAAGGAGCCTCATCTTTCCTTGGGAGGGCCCGCCCGTGTTGGCAAGTAGCCCCGTCATGCGGCTGGAGGCCTCCTCGGCGCCGAGTGCCACGTCCGACACGTGCGTTAAACGGCTTCGCCGAGATGACGAATGGGCTCGCTACTGACATCCACGCAGCCGACGTTTTGTTAGGAGTCTCCAGCCACCTGGCTATCGTGCTCATGCCGAACTTTGTAGTTGCACGCAGCCCCCATATCTCTCTCTACCTCACGACCAGTCGTATGTCATCGTCAAAACCCACAATGTTTACACCGTCCGTGAGGATGAGGTTGACGGCTCCGTCGTACACGATGTTCCAGAGTAGCGGACTCAAGACGGGGCCCTGGAACCCCCCTAATACACGCCACTCTCTCATTGCGCCGCCCTGTTTCTCGTACAACAGGCATTTATCATTCAGATAGCTGGCCGTGATCACGAGCAAGTACGGTGGAATTCCCTTTGCTTCCAGTCCTGACATAATGGAAAACCCTGGGAATTGAAGGCATTTCTCAATTTCTCACGTCTAGTGTCACCATTAGACAATGCCTCCTCCCTCTACGTGGCCCCTGGTTAGCCTCGTTCACCAGCCTGCGTACCACCGTGGAGCGCCCCATCCGGTACCCGTACTGATTAGGCGATAAGCCTATGTGTGAGTCTACCCACTCAGTCATCCTGTCTCTTATCAGCTTCTCCAGCATCTTGCCCTCAACGTTCGGGAGGCATAGGAGTCTGTATTCCACAGGGCTGTTGAGAGGCTTTCCCCCTTCCGGGAGCAGCATCGACTTAGCCATCTTATATTGGTTGGGGAACACACCCTCCCGAAGACAGCTGTTGAATATTTCTAGCAGATGGTTGGGCTAAGACGTTGCAACCTTCCTTAGGGCCTCGTGGGGTAGGCCCCCAGATCCAGAGGCCTTTCGGCATGGTAGTGCTTTCGCCGCTGCTGCTACCTTCTCCTCCGTTAAAAAGTCCTTCTCTGCAATGTTCTGGGGAGGCCCGAATGCGTAGAAGTGTCCATGTTTAGGGGGGAATAGAGCTCTTATCACTTTCGCCGTCCCTCCTTCGGGCACTAGTATCTTTTGGCTGAATCGAGCCTGAGCCATTTTCTTCGCGACAATTTTGTACGATCGCCTCTAGTGCTTGCTCTCCATCTCGTCAAGGAGCTTCCTCCAGGCGTCCGCCTTGTTCCGACAAATCCCCGTCATAAGGTCATCCTTCGCTTCCTCTGCTGGCCTCTTCAGGTCCTCCCTGGGGGATGACTTATTTGAAAACATTTAGACGATCGAGCTATTGCGCTGTAAATGCATAGGTATATTATGATGGGTTATTTACAGGTTGCATTAGTTTTTCAACGATTATTAGTGTTATTACATTGTTACACTCTATGACGTACCATTATTATACATGATCCATTTAGCCCTTCAATGGAATTTTTCTGGTAAAATTGTATTATGCAGTTCAAATTATACACACAAAAACTTTTAAGATATACATAGAATGCATCTTCAGAAGAGTGGAAAACCACGTGCGTTATGTAACTTAATTCTGCTAATTCTTTTATTATTTAAAGTATCTCAAAATTAATATTATTATTAACTATCAATATTTCGCTAAAGATATTGCATATCTTGATGAATTATATTATAATAATTATATATAGAATTGATTTAATATTAAAATGTTCTCTTTTAAATAACACTTGAACATCAGTTATTGTAATTAAATTTTAGGCTAGAATAAGCGCAGATACAAAAAAGTAAAAATACAATTACAATTAATTAGAAGAGCGAAATTACCTATTACCAAGCTAAATTTATCTGTTTTATTTAATTAACTATATATGTATCTCGATAAAAAGTAAAAACTCACAAAATACGCCGTGTAATTTCAACAATATTCTGCAAGCATTGACAAGTTTATTTCTATAAATTTCTAAAATAGAATATAAAGGTCATAATGTGTCATACAGTTCTAGTTTATTTTAGTTTAAGAAGTTCACTTTTAAAATTTTATTACTATTTACAATAATAATAATAATAATAATGATTTATTTCTCAACAGATACAACATCCATTAACAGAGAAATATAAACAAAACTTAAACATAACATAGTACACATAAATTTTAAAAGAAGTTCAAACCTTATAAAATACAAATATTATAAATCTACTAATAGAAAACTATGAATAAAAAGGCAAATACATGTAACTTAGTTTATGGGTTACAATATAGAAAGCATTTTATTTACAGTTTAGTGTACGTGCCTTAATCTCTAATAAAGAGGTATTAAATATAAAAACTCCAGCTAACCGTTAAAACAACTACTCCCCGTACTGTTTCAATTCCAACTGGAATTGATTCATTCTCGTGGCGGCCTTCCAACAGGAAAGATGCACGTAATTATGTGACATAGCTGCACCGAAGAGCTGTAATACAGCGAAACACGTGTCTGCAGATTGTCATTGCATAACACTTTTCGAGACGCGGTTAAAAAACGATAACACCACAAAAGTGTTACATAGTGCTAAATATAATTAGACATGTAATGACAGCTAACAGTTATGTCATTCAATACCTGGCGGTGCTTTAGTATGAGGTATATATATATATGGTATATATGCCCAAATCCGAAAAACTGTTACAGTTCCTTGCCGTAGTGAAAAGAGGCGAATAGTATAAAATATTGGTTCTCGCAGTAGGAAACGTAAAAGAATTAGGACACGTGGCATTTAACCTTGGAACTTGGAAGTTAAGTTGCGCGAGTAAGTTAGTGTCATTAACTCGATTATGAATCAAATTGTAGAGGAATATGAGAGATCCCAATTTTCTATGCATTTCTAGTTTTTATTTATTTAAATAAAGAAACTTCAATTTGCTGAATGTAGCAAGAATGGAAAGAGGACCATATCATAGGACAATATTCTAATTTAGATGAAAGCATAAAATATTTTAACTAGAGTGGCACTGTTTTTGTAGTCTTTGGAGTTTCTCATGATAAACCCCAACATTTTATAGCTATTACTGCAAATTTCATTAATATGAGCTTCGAAAGTTAATTTATTATCTATCAAGACACTTATCCTTGACCACATTGCACTGAGAGAGCAGATGACTGCCAATAGAGTTGCTATATAACATTTGCTATGATTCAATTGCAGATCATTAGCAGCACACCAGGCATCAATTGTCTGCAAGTCTCCCATTAACATTAGGCAATCATCCTCCAATTTAATCACAGAGTATAATTTTATGTCATCAGCATATAACAGTATTTTAGAATTAATATTCGAAACAATATCATTGATGAAGCATATGAAAATTGAAGGCCCCAGGTTAGACCCCTGAGGCTCTCCACTAGAAGCAACAAATTTAGGGGACATAAAACCATTATGTTCCACGTATTGAGTGCGATTAGTTAAGTATGACTCAATAAATCGAATTTAGACCTGATTCTAATATTATAAATATAATTACAATCCAAAAATTAAACTTGAATCAGAAACATTTCATAAATCTGCAGCATTAAGTCTATTAAGATTATAAAATAGATTGCTTATTGAAACTACTAGGTCCCTAACTTGTACCATGACAGATATTAAGTCAGACAAGTAATTTGCGTGTTGCAAGTAAAAAAGCTATTAAATTAGTTTTTAACACAAGTTTTGGTGCATTTATTTCTGTTCATTAAACTACACGCATTTGATTTTTACATTTAAAATATAATGAAACAAATATAAAATAATGTAGAAAAAACAAGTTTATAGAATCTTTAAAGCTACATACATAAATAAATATAAATATTAAAAAAATTATTTTTATATTAATTTATAAGGTAGATGATACAATATTGAAATATTTATTTATTAATGAGTTCTACATAAATATTTATGTTAAAGCTGTCTAATCGTATGATCTCTAGAGGCCAATTTATATTATATTCGTGAGGGTAATTGATGCCCGCATTTTTATATAGAATATTTTTGTGGTTTTTGTTATAATATTTTACTAAATAAGTTGGAATTAATGGGCTTTGAGAGTAGAATTATGGAATGCCTTCGTAGTTACTTTAGCAACAAAATTCAACGTGTACGTAATAGTAAACACCTATCAAAATATTTTTAAGCATCATCAGGGGTCTGCGGTTCACACTATGGTCCGATTTCATTTATTCTTTTAATTTATTAATTAAAGCTGAGAAGTAGCGATTTCCTTTTCTATGCTGATTATCTTAAGATATTGAGTACTCTAAGATCTACAAGTGATCAAAAAGCATTGCAAGATGATCTCACTAGTACTGCTCTATGGTGTAAAGAAAAGCAGCTTTAATTAAAGTCTCAGTAGTAACTTTGATTATTTAATTGACAATCATCGATTGAGTCGCACAACTGAAGTGAAATACTTGGGGATTTACAACAAAGCTTAATTTCATGAAACATATTTCGATTGTTTGCAACAAGGCGTTTAAAGTCCTAGGATTCTTTACTTAAAGTTACTACATCACCTTGAATACGAATCCCCTGTATGGTCCTCTTATACTACTTCGTCAATTAATTCATTTGAAAATATTACGAAGAATAAGAAAAATTGTACATAATTTTTAAAACATAAATCAAAATAATAGAAGCTTTCATAAAAATAAAATTTTCATAAACTGTTTTAACCTCCTGAAAAATATTGGATTTTTCGTATTTTATTAAAAAAAACTATCTTATTAACAACAGTTTCGACAGTCATTATCAAACTAGTCTAGTCACTAATATAATAATAAAGTGATATAAACAAAGTTTAATTTGTGTTATTTAAAGTTATAAAAAATGTATCACAAATTGAAAGCGCGAAAATATCGAGACGAAGTGATTTTTAAATAAAAGAAAATGTTTAATTATAATTATTTATCTAACGTGGCTCGCTAATATTACGAAAATCTGCGCGAAGGGTGAGTGAGAGCGCATTCGGAGTAAAAGGGATGAAACATGCGCAGCTCCGACTAGTTATCGAAGCGGACTTCACGAATGTTCACGCTGAAATGACATTCGCCCCTTTCTTTCTCGTTTCGCTACTGCGCACCATTTGCTTGTAATACCATTTAAACTTGCATTTCGTTTAATACTGGTCGTTACTTTCCGTTCTAACTTTTTTGTGAAGACTTGTATCTTATTGGTTTAATATTTGTTATAATTCATCCATATTTAATCAAATGGAGGGTAAGAAACAAAAACTAAATGTTCGCGGTTTTCAAGACTATTGGACGAATGAATATGGATTTATACAACAAAAGGATCGTGCTGTATGTGCGATATGCCGCGAAAGTGTAGTATGCCGCACGTCAAGTGTACAAAGACATTTCCAAACTAAACATCAGTCCACATTTAATAGCAACGATGAGAAACGTGAAACTATAAAGAGAGCTGTTTCTGGTTATAAGAAACAAGTAACTTTTTTTTGTGGAATAACTGGAACGAAGGCTAAAGCGACAGAATGCAGCTTCGCAATTGCTCATTGCATAGCTGCCAAAGGCAAACCCTTTACAGATGGGGAATATATAAAGGAAATCTTTATAAAAAGTGCTGAAAAGTTGTTTAGCGATTTACCTAACCAACAAACCATATTATCCCGAATACGAGAAATACCGGCTTCTGCGCGAACAATTGAAAGAAGAATAACTGAAATGGCAGACAATGTAACAACAAAACAGAATTCTGGATTACAAGAAGCTGTTTCATTTAGCGTCGCTGTTGATGAAAGTACCGATGTAAATGATATTGCGCGGCTTGCAGTATTTGCACGGTATTGTGATAAAGGTCAAGTTTATGAAGAATTGTGCAATTTGATTCCTCTGTCTGGGACAACTAAGGGGCAGGATATTCTTGCTTCATTCATAAATTATTTTGACAGCAAGAACATTAATTTCAAAAAAATATTTTGTGTAACTACTGACGGCGCACCTGCAATGATTGGCAAGGATAGAGGATTTGTCAAACTTCTTGAAAATCATATTGGACATAAAATATTGAACTTCCATTGTATAATACACCAGGAAAGTTTAGTTGCCAAAATTTCGTCACAGCGCTTAATTCCTGTAATGAACACTGCTGTTAAAATAGTTAATTTCATAGTGTCTCGCTCTTCATTGACACACAGACAATTTAAATCTCTTTTAGAAGAAATGGAAAGTGAATATGTTGACCTCCCCTTATACAGCCATGTTCGTCGAGGCAATGTCTTGAATAAGTTTGTGTCATGTCTGGAACACATTAAAGTTTTTCTTAATGAAAAGGAACATCATTTCCCCGAATTGAAAGATAAAGAATGGTTATGCAAATTGATGTTTCTGACTGATATAACTAAACATCTCAATGAACTAAACTTAAGATTGCAAGGAAAGCGCCAAACTGTGCTCGAACTTTTTGAATATTGGACAGGATTTGCTACAAAATTAAATATATTTTTATGTGATATTAATACTAGTACCTAACCTACGTTGAAGCACTTAAAGATGAATTTTCCAGAAGATGCAAAGACTTTGAAGCTTATGTGCCTATATTTTCCTTCCTCATAAAACCAGATTTAATAGATCCATTAATAATACCGTTTGATTTTTCAATTTTTGAGTCGATGAATGTTGATAATTTTGAAATGGAACTTATCGAACTAATATCTTCAGAATTATGGAAAACGAAATTTAAGGAATTACGAAAAAATCTGGAAGATGACTCTATGGAAAAATCGACTGCTATATTAAATTGTTGGATGTCATTGCCGGAAAGATTTAATTGTTTAAAGAAAATTGAATGTGCTCTCCTTTCCGCTTTTGGTTCCACATATCTCTGTGAACAAATTTTTTCTCACATGAAACATATTTTGAGTCTACAAAGAAGTCGTTTAACAACTGAACATTCAGAATCTTGTGTGAAATTAAAATTCACAAATTATACCCCTGATATTGAAATATTAAGCAAAAATGTGCAGGGACAAGGTTCGCATTAAAAATTTTTAATTTATGTTAGAATTTTATGTTATTTTATTAATAAATATGTTTAAAAGATAAATTTGGTATAAAATTATTCTCTTCTAGAACCCCATTATATAATTTAGAATTAAGGCGGCACCCTGAATCATATTGGTAGAGTGGCTTGGCACACCACAGCTAAAAGGTTGCCGACCCCTGATCTACAATCACATTTTAGTAATTTATGCTTTAATAAAAACAAAAATTGAATAAATACTACATCATTTTGGTAAGGATTTAAGAGCTTTTTAAATGTTTTATTGGCAAATTCAAGACTAGTATCGATAAGAATTAAGAAAGATATTTATGAATTTTAAAATATTAAAAAAATATCATTTGGTCATCATAGTACTCCTTAGACTTGAACAGAAATATTATTTTAGAATTTATTACTTACTTCAGAAACTTTTCATATATTTTAACTAGGATTTCATATACATATTTATCAAGCTTATCTTTTAAATAGTATGATAAAGTGTAATATACGATATTTCTAAACGTTTTAATCAAGTCTAAAATATGGGTAGGCAGAATAGAAGATAAAATGATAATAATTATATAAAATTAATTTGTATTATACTTCTTGCCACAATAAGAAATAGCCATTTTGTATTATAAAGACTACAGCAAATATCAGTTTTATTTATTTTTTATATTGATTTAAAGAGGCCCTAATTACCCCAATTTGCCTGCAGTATTCATTGGTAATTAAGGCTTACATACTACTATAAATTAAGAATTTCGAATAAATACAAAATATAGGCAATTAATAAGAATCGTCATGTTTGCTAAAGAAAAATTCCGAGACACAATAAATAAAATTGCTTTCGGCGAGTAAATGTCTACTCATTAAGGTTAACTACAGAGATGGACGATATCATTAGGCAGGGCAGTTCGTAACAAGAAGAGATATTTTCTAATGTATCAACTTTAAGGCCGACTACAATTTTTTACCTCCATTGTGCACATTTGTAATGGCTATTTCCTGGATGGACGCTTTTTGCGAAGCTAATGTTATTGCATATTCATATAAAAAATGGGACCGCGTTTCCAGAGGCAATCCTTTTTCTGATATAAGTTTTATAATTTATTTTATGGCTTTAAGTCAGATGTATGAACTAGTCTCTCTACCTTGCAAGCTTAAGATTTTATTATTATCACTTGAAACGATCAGATATTATTATTATAATGCATGATTCTGATCCCTTAGGGATTATTTTTGATTAATAATTTAAAGATGTGGTTTTATTATATTTATTAAACAATATAATTTAAAAATTAAAATGAATTATTTTTTAATAATTTTATATATACGTGTTTTATTTGCACCTTATAGCAGGCTTATAGCAGGACAAATAAATAAAAAATTTATGGATAAAATTAAATAAACAAACACATAAATAATTAATTCTATAAAAAAATCAAATAAATATGTAAATAAATAAATAATTGATAAATAATATTAAATAAATAGACAAATAAATTATTGATTTATAAACTAAAATATCACAGATAAAGGATCACAACAAAAAAACAAAAAAGAAAAACAAACAATAACAGAAAAATTAAAATACAAATAAAAAAATAATTTAACAAAAATGTAAAATATTGTAATATTTGATTATAGAGGCTTTCACTTTGTTATACATATTTTATAACTTAAAATAAAGGAATTCACAAAACAATATTAATAGGACAAAATGACATGGGATAAACTAATACAACCCAAACGGTTTTTGAAGGCATGTAACGTTAAATTTCCGCCCTACGACAGAATTATTATTTGCATTCATAGTTGTTATGTTTTATCCAAATTTGATTCAATAGTAATTTTCCCGGCTAAATAAAATTCATTTATAGTAGTTCATCGTAGGCAATCCTATTCGCAGCCTCCTCTGTGATTAGCGACCTCTTCTTCATTTTTGGCGATTGATCATCGACATTCCGATGGATAAAGACGCACGTTATTATTGATTGCGTATTTAGTTAGTTTTCTTCAAAGTGCTATTACATTAGTGGGTTAAGTAGTGTCCAGAAGCTCCGCTTGCTGTTGATGTGCCCATACCGTGGTTTTGCAACGGGATTTTGGTGATAGCCTCGAGTTTTTTTTGTGATTGGGAAAACGGCGAATAAGGTAATGTGGTTTTACTTTTCCGTTTTAATTAAACGTTATTTGTCGTTTTACTGTGATTTTGTCATTTAACAGTAAATTCGCACCACCCAACCCCGTATTTGACCGGCCTAAGGTTTTCCGAACATCATCCTGGTGACGGCGTGGTCGTTATTTTTTTTGGTCCTGCTACCGTCCCGCCTACCGAGAGGGACAAGTATTTTCTGGAGACGTTCCGCATCGAGAGAAATCCTAGATGAGAGGGTGTAGGACAGGGACAGGATATAAAGGCCAGATCAAATTTTAATTATTAATTTACGATTTATCTGTCGAGCCATTTCGCTCACGCGCTATCAGTTTTTTTGTGCGAGCGCGAGAAATTGCTGTGCGGTTCCGTCGTTTAATTACTGCACGGGCGATTCCGACTATTTTCTATTATACGCGTTGTTTTATTCTTCTCATAGATTGGTTCCTTATTAGGCCCTTCGGGCATAATTTTGTTTTGTTTTATTATTGACATTTTTTTTATCTGCCTTCAGTTGTTAATTTATTTACTATTTAATTGCAACTATTTCACTATTATTTAGTAGTTCGTGCCATTGAATATTAAACCGGCCACTACTATTTGTTTAGAGCACCCCCTATTAATCATTATTATTCTTACCGTCATTGTTACTAATATTATTTTCAATACTATTATCGTCATTATTATTACTACTACTTTAATTGTTATTGTCATTATTATTATTACTACCTTCAACAGTAGTATTGCTACTATTATTATTACCGTCATTATTGCTAACATTATTTTCAATATAATTATTGCTATATAATAATACGTCATTAGTATTTTAATATTAAATATTACTATAACTGCTATTATTATTATCATTGTCGTTATTAATATTATCATTTGCAATATCATTATCATAACTATTGTTAGTATTGTCATTATTACTGTTATTATTTTATTATTCTTTAATTTTTGTAATTACATTGTGATTCTAACGTGCACGATAGAAAATACTTTTTTGTAAGAAATTTAGAGCTAACTGCAATTTCATTGACCATTTATTATTTTATTTGCAAACCGTTTCCCTTTTGTTGTTTAAATTTATATATTTAATTTTTAACTTAGAGTTGTCTTTTTTTTTGCTTACTTGGGTTTCGACGTCAAATAAACCAGTTATACTTTACGTCGGCTTTCTTTTTTTTCCATCCCGGTTTCGAGTTTTTCCGAAGACGTTTTCTCGCCCGAAGGACTTTATTTTTTTTTAAAGAACTCGTGGCGCTCTTACTTCCATCTAGACCCCCCCCTTCTTCACTGAAGGTAGCCGAGGTAAGTCATCGAGCGGATACGTCCCATTTTATAGATAGCCGGTACGTTTTAGGACTTAAGTTTTTTTGTTGTTTCTCTTGTATTTTTCTTTGTGGTCGAAGTTCATTCGACAAGAAAAGAGCGTTACAAATTTGGCGCCCAACGTGGGGCCCTTTGGCATTTAGAAGGTTCTTAATTTGATCTGGCTTAGTTGAGTTTTATTATTCTTTTTCATATTTTCGGTCTCCTCTTAAACTTTGATCTTTAGTTGAATTTTTGTCTGTAGGTTCGAAGTCTTAGGACGTAATTTAGTCTCATAGGTTTCAAATATTTAGGGGGTTGGATTTCGATCATTCATAATTTTCTGTTTTATATATTTTTAGGATTTTGGGTTCTTTTGAGTTTAGCGTTTAGTATTTTTAAGTAGACCCTAATCCTAATTTAGTGGTGTCATTTAGTTGTATCATTTAGCTGACCATTAGGTTAAGGAAATTTCAAGTAGGTGTTAATTTTTGTGACCATGGTAGGGAAAATGGAGGTAAATCGTCTCAGTCAGGATGAACTTGCGTATGAACTTCAGTATCGTGGTATGTCGAGTGATAAAACAGTCATCGAAATGAGGAAATCTCTGCGGGGTTTCGTGCGTGCCGAAAGGGAAGGGCATTCAGTTACTTACCCTGAGTACACTATTCCATTTGCTGAAGCTATTTCAGCTAAGATCGTTGACCTTAGAAGCATAATTAATACTTTTGAAGGGCCTCCATCTTCAGGAGAGCATAGGAAAATTTTGTCGAAGCTCAGTTGCGCATTAGGTCGTGCGAATAGGTGTGTACCGGAAACTCCCGCCGAGAAAAAGTTAAAAACCGACTTTATCATACAGCTAACTAACTTGTCGAGCGATGTTAAGCGTAAACTTAAGGTTCTTGGTAGGCAATCTACTCGAATTGGTGCAAACAATTTATTAGATTTGAGCACAATGGTGGACGCGGACCGAAGTGAAACGGAAAGTTCTTCCGACGAAGCTGATATTGAACTAGCCACTCATTCATCTAGAGTACTTGCTGTCGGTAATTCTATTAGGTCAGTTCCAGTGTCTCAATGGAATTTGAAATTCTCAGGTGAACGTAGTGATATGTCTGTCAAGGCGTTTTTAGAACGCGTCGATGAGTTGTGTGATGCTAGAAATGTTTCTCGGGCAACCTTGTTCCATTCTGCTGTTGACCTATTTAGTGGGAGAGCGTTAATTTGGTTTAGGGCGATTAGGAAAGGTCTGTCAGATTGGAATGACCTTAGTGCTGCGCTTTGTGAAGAATTTCTTCCACCAGATCACGACGATCGTCTTTTCGAAGAGATCAAGAAAAGAACGCAGGGCTCCGATGAAAGTATGAGTATGTACCTGGCGTGCATGACCAACATGTTTAATCGGTTGAGTACCCGTCTTCCGGTGTCTTCAAGGCTGAAAATTCTAATGAGAAATATTGCTCCCTTTTACCAGCAACATCTCGCCTTGCATGATATCACTGATGAAGATCAACTTCGAAAGTTGTGTGTCAAGTTGGAATCCAAGCGAGCTATCCTCGATTCATTTCGACCTCCAGCGCGAGGTCACAAAAGTCTTGAACCTGACCTGGCTTATATTCATTCTGAATCTCCCATAAGTATGGCTACTATGGCAGACGAACGGGCCTGTTGGAACTGTAAAGAATTGGGGCATACCGCAAGATTCTGCTCTGTTCCTAGAGACAAAGTGTATTGCTTCCGTTGCGGCAGACCGGAGGTTACAAGTAGGACGTGCCCAAAGTGTAACCGTTCGGGAAACGGGAGGGGAAGGCGACCGTAGATCGGCCGGCGCCATTCCCAACCAACTCGACCGATTCTCGTAATTCCATAATTTTAGACTATATTCTCGCTCATGTCCAAGGAGACGAGCGTCCCTACTTGGAAGTTTCAATTTTTGGTGTGAACGTTTTTGGTTTGTTAGATTCAGGTGCTTCTCGCACAATTCTAGGGGGTCCAGGCTGGGACCTATTTAAGTTAGGAAATTTACGTGTTGTTGATAGCAAAGTCAGTTGTAAAGTGGCGAACGGTCAATATTGCGAGAGCATAGGTGTTGTTAAATTGCCATTCCGGTTACGTGATCGAGTTGCATTAATTGATGTGTTAATTGTTCCGAATATCCCACATACGTTAATTTTGGGTATCGATTTTTGGTCGATTATGGGTGTTGTGCCCGATTTACGTAAAGACGAATGGAAGTTTGCGAGTTCCGTCATGTCAGTTGAGCCGAGGGAACAGCTTAAGTCACACTCCGACCTATCCGATTGTGAGGTGGTAGTGTTGAAGACGTTGTTAGATTCAGTATTTGAGAGCATGGGCAATAAGTTACGCTGCACTTCCTTGGTAGAGCATGTTATCGAGACAGATGCTCCTGCAATTAAGCAGCGATACTACCCGGTATCTCCGATGATGCAAACATTTATTGATGCAGAGTTAAAAACGATGTTGGAGAACGGCGTAATAGAGCGATCGAATAGTGATTGGTCATCGCCGATAGTGATGATCAAGAAGAAGGACGGAAGCTATCGATTTTGCGTAGATTATCGTCAGTTGAATAAAGTTACCCGACGTGACGTTGCCTTTCGTGTCGAACACTTTGGATAAACTGCGTGATGCTCGGTATCTATCTTCACTAGATATCAAATCCGCTTACTGGCAGATTCCTGTAGCTGAATCTTCTCGCAGATATACAGCGTTTACTGTACCGAACCGAGGCCTATACCAATTCCGTCGAATGCCTTTCGGCCTTCATAATGCACCTGCTACGTGGCAACGTTTCATCGATCGTGTTCTTGGTCCAGACTTGGAACCACATGTATTTGTTTACCTGGATGACATTGTGATTGTCACCCAAACGTTCGAGGAACATGTTAGAGTTCTGAAAGAAGTGTTCAAGAGATTGGTCGCCGCCGGCTTGTCTCTTAACAGGGACAAGTGCGAAATCTGTAGGTCAGAGCTACAATTTCTCGGTTACGTAGTCAATCGACATGGACTACAGGTGAACCCAGACAAGGTTACCGCCATCCTAAACATCCCCACTCCGTCTCGTGTCACAGATGTTCGGCGTATCGTAGGCATGGCATCGTGGTACCGACGATTCGTACCTAATTTTTCGACACTTACAAGTCCTTTGACCGCTCTTCTTAAGAAAAATCGAGTTTTTAAGTGGACGACTGAATGAGAACAGTCCTTCCAGCAAATTAAGCAATGCCTTGTTTCCGCCCCTATATTGTCGTGTCCAGATTATCGGTTGCCGTTTGTTGTGCAGACAGACGCTTCTCAGGTGGGCTTAGGCGCTGTCTTGACACAAGATCACCCTGACGGTGAAAAGGTTATCTGCTATCTGAGCCGTTCATTGTCAAGAGCTGAACAGAATTACAGTACTACCGAGAAGGAATGTCTTGCAGTTTTGTGGGCAATTGAGAAATTGCGCCCATATATTGAGGGGGCTCATTTTAGGGTCATCACGGACCATTATTCTCTAGTTTGGCTTAACAATCTTAAAGATCCTACTGGTCGTTTGGCGCGTTGGGCAATCCGTTTGCAACAGTATGATTTTACCATCGAACACCGTAAGGGTAAGGACCATATCATTGCTGATGGTTTATCTAGATCCGTTCCCGGTCTGAGCCCTATTACAACGACAGATACCAATAAAAGAGATCGTTGGTATACTCAAATGCTTGGTGACGTTGCTAAATATCCACTCAAGTATCCTCAATGGCGAGTCGATAACGATAGGTTATTCAAGCACGTACAGCATGTTTATCCTAACCTAGAAACTAGAAGTTGGAAGCAGGTAGTTCCTAAGGACGAACGTACCACGCTGCTAAGACGCTTCCATAGTGATCCTACTTCTGGTCACACGGGAGTGTATAAGACATTCAATCGTTTAGCAGAAAACTATTATTGGCCCAAGATGCGTGCTGATGTGAGTCGTTTTATTAGAGGTTGTTCGATTTGTTTAGCCACCAAACCAGAGCAGAAGCATCCCGCTGGTTTGATGGTGAGCCGTGTGGCTAACTCTAGACCGTGGGAAACTATTTCTATGGACCTCATCGGACCATTACCGCGATCGACTAGGGGTTTTTCGTTTATTTTAGTCGTGGTGGACCACTTTAGTAAGTTCTGTGTAACTTTTCCGTTACGGAAGGCTACCGCCGCGTCTGTAGTCAAGAATATTGAAGAGAATGTGATATTAATGTTTGGAGCACCATGTGAGGTTGTTTGTGACAATGGTGTACAGTTTCGTAGTTGCGAGTTTCGACAGCTATCTGAACGATACGAATTTAAAATATCGTTCACTGCTAATTACCATCCGCAAGCGAACCCGACGGAAAGGGTGAATCGTGTTATTAAGACGATGTTGTCGTCTTACGTTTCTCAGAATCAGCGAGAATGGGATGTATTCTTGCCGAAGGTATCGTGCTGCATTCGTACTTCGAGACATGAAGTTACTGGCTTAACTCCTTATTTTATAAACTTCGGTCGAGAAATTCGACTATCGGGGCGTAGAGTTCCGCAGCCAGTTGAAGATGGCGCTGCGCCCAACCAGGACTATGATCCGATAACTCGTGCTAAACACCTCGAGAATGTTTATAAGGATGTCGCTGAGAATATTCGTCAATCTACGAAACGACAAAAACATATTTACGATTTGAGGAAACGACCAGTACAGTATCATCCGAATCAATTAGTATGGCGTCGAAATTTCGCCATCTCAGATGCATCTAAGTATTACGCGGCCAAGTTAGGTCCCAAGTATATCGGTCCCTTCCAGATACATAAACGAGTATCTCCATGAACCTATGAACTCAAGCATCCAGACGATGGTAGATTGTTAGGTTGTTGGCATAGTAAAGACCTTAAACCTCAGTTAGTCACCGATGATGCCGAACAATAGTCAGTTTCCTGTGCGTTTGAGAATATTTGATTTATCGGTTGTTAGACGAGAATTGTACCTGTTTGTTTCTCTTTCTTTTTTTGTTGTCATGTCGGGAGAGGACAGTTATCCCTTTTGGTTTGATTTTTGTGTTGAAGCCTTATGCTCGGAGGTCCTCACCGTTGAATGCGATTTTGAGTGGGGCATTCAACCTACATGGACATCGCCAGATGGCCCATGTTGGAATTTGTGATCGTTCGGTGTGTAGTTTGACTCTTGTGGCTCTGATAGGTATCGTATCGAGGGTACGTTTTAGGTTAGTTTGAACCTCCACATGGTCGGTTTTAATGTACTTACGGTTGCTCTAGTTACTTGGTTATTAGGTTTCGAAATATTTGGAATTATAGATTGTTATTTGAACTAGTAACTTATCGTTGTTGAACGAATTTTGAGATACACAATGTCAGTGGCTTCGAGGTCGAACGATTCATTTATTTTTGTGTTGTTTATACTCTGTTGTGATATCGTTGGTCAGATTCCTTGGTGATGACATCTTACGAGGGGTGTATGCTACGGTAACTGAACTTGGTGCCTTGTGGTTCGACTTGTTCGGTTTATGAGTGCAGTTGCTGTTTTAATTGTGCGGTTGTGAAGTTAGTTTTTTTTTATATAACCCACAATATTCGTCAGTTGATGGATTAAGCGGTATTACCACGTGTTTAGATGGTCAGACACATTGAATTCTGCCCTTGGACTTGATAGGAACGTTTTGTATTTCCGATTTTGACATTGTTTTCTAAGTTGGGTCGACGATCTTAGTTGTTCAGTATGGTCTATTTTGGAAATTTAAGTTAACTTCATCTTTTTTTTTTCTCTCTTCCTTATCGACATTTGACCGTTTATAGGTCAACATTTTTTTTCTGGAGGAACGGGGGGAATTTGTAACGTTAAATTTCCGCCCTACGACATAATTATTATTTGCATTCATAGTTGTTATGTTTTATCCAAATTTGATTCAATAGTAATTTTCCCGGCTAAATAAAATTCATTTATAGTAGTTCATCGTAGGCAATCCTATTCGCAGCCTCCTCTGTGATTAGCGACCTCTTCTTCATTTTTGGCGATTGATCATCGACATTCCGATGGATTAAGACGCACGTTATTATTGATTGCGTATTTAGTTAGTTTTCTTCAAAGTGCTATTACATTAGTGGGTTAAGTAGTGTCCAGAAGCTCCGCTTGCTGTTGATGTGCCCATACCGTGGTTTTGCAACGGGATTTTGGTGATAGCCTCGAGTTTTTTTTGTGATTGGGAAAAAGGCGAATAAGGTAATGTGGTTTTACTTTTCCGTTTTAATTAAACGTTATTTGTCGTTTTACTGTGATTTTGTCATTTAACAGTAAATTCGCACCACCCAACCCCGTATTTGACCGGCCTAAGGTTTTCCGAACATCATCCTGGTGACGGCGTGGTCGTTATTTTTTTTGGTCCTGCTACCGTCCCGCCTACCGAGAGGGACAAGTATTTTCTGGAGACGTTCCGCATCGAGAGAAATCCTAGATGAGAGGGTGTAGGACAGGGACAGGATATAAAGGCCAGATCAAATTTTAATTATTAATTTACGATTTATCTGAACAATGTATAAAACGCTTACTATGTTTTTAACCACTATAATTTATTATAATATATAAATATATTACAATTTGTACGACTTAAGTTTCGACTTTTGACGGTCATTATCAAGTGAACAAATTAACGAAAAAATTACATTTAAATAGATTTTGACAATTGAGTGAGGGGAGCAAAACGATTTACGGCGAACAGGTGCAAAAGATTAAGATTAAGATTATAAAATTTTGAAAAGCGGTGTGTGTACTATTATAATAAATTATAGTGGTTAAAAACATAGTAAGCGTTTTATTCATTGTTACTTTCCCTATATAGTATATATAGGGGGAGTATTGTTTTCGTGATTTTTTTTTGAAAATTTTTTTTTGCGGAAATATCCGTTTTGATGTCCCCTAAGCCCAAAAAACTAATTTCTGGAAAAAAAAAATTCTGTGTCTGTGTGTATGTGTGTGTGTGTCTGTCGGTGGGCGCTGTATCTCAAAAACTAATAATCCGATGGAGATGAAACTTTAAACTTAAGGTTTCATCGTTAAAAACTGGAGCTGAAAAGCTTTTGGTAAATATTCATAAACCGGAAGTGGATGTTTACTCGAGGCATTTTTTGGTTTTTTAGCAATATTTTTCTAAATAATATAATAATATATAATAGGGAATAAAAAACTGAACAACTCTTATTAAAACATGTTTCTCATAAAATTCTTAAATTTTGAGAAAAAAATTAAAAATTGAAAATTTTGACATTTTTTGTCAATTTCTAATAAACTATTGTAGTTACATAAAATTATATAACAAATAATTGTAGAGAATTAAAAAGTGAACGAATGATTAAGAATAACATTTTTGCGTAAACCTCATAGTTTTCGAGAAAAATATAGGGAAAGTACTATGATGGCCACATCACCATTTTTCATTATGAATTACCACATAGTAACGGTCGCAACCATCATTATGATTACGATTTATCTGTCGAGCCATTTCGCTCACGCGCTATCAGTTTTTTTGTGCGAGCGCGAGAAATTGCTGTGCGGTTCCGTCGTTTAATTACTGCACGGGCGATTCCGACTATTTTCTATTATACGCGTTGTTTTATTCTTCTCATAGATTGGTTCCTTATTAGGCCCTTCGGGCATAATTTTGTTTTGTTTTATTATTGACTTTTTTTATCTGCCTTCAGTTGTTAATTTATTTACTATTTAATTGCAACTATTTCACTATTATTTAGTAGTTCGTGCCATTGAATATTAAACCGGCCACTACTATTTGTTTAGAGCACCCCCTATTAATCATTATTATTCTTACCGTCATTGTTACTAATATTATTTTCAATACTATTATCGTCATTATTATTACTACTACTTTAATTGTTATTGTCATTATTATTATTACTACCTTCAACAGTAGTATTGCTACTATTATTATTAACGTCATTATTGCTAACATTATTTTCAATATAATTATTGCTATATAATAATACGTCATTAGTATTTTAATATTTAATATTACTATAACTGCTATTATTATTATCATTGTCGTTATTAATATTATCATTTGCAATATCATTATCATAACTATTGTTAGTATTGTCATTATTACTGTTATTATTTTATTATTCTTTAATTTTTGTAATTACATTGTGATTCTAACGTGCACGATAGAAAATACTTTTTTGTAAGAAATTTAGAGCTAACTGCAATTTCATTGACCATTTATTATTTTATTTGCAAACCGTTTCCCTTTTGTTGTTTAAATTTATATATTTAATTTTTAACTTAGAGTTGTCTTTTTTTTTGCTTACTTGGGTTTCGACGTCAAATAAACCAGTTATACTTTACGTCGGCTTTCTTTTTTTTCCATCCCGGTTTCGAGTTTTTCCGAAGACGTTTTCTCGCCCGAAGGACTTTATTTTTTTTTAAAGAACTCGTGGCGCTCTTACTTCCATCTAGACCCCCCCCTTCTTCACTGAAGGTAGCCGAGGTAAGTCATCGAGCGGATACGTCCCATTTTATAGATAGCCGGTACGTTTTAGGACTTAAGTTTTTTTGTTGTTTCTCTTGTATTTTTCTTTGTGGTCGAAGTTCATTCGACAAGAAAAGAGCGTTACAGGCAACAAATGAATGAGCAAATAAAACAAAGTAAAAAAAGAACATTTGCATATCTCATCATTCGGTTAATGAGGTTATTCATACCATAGTTAGTAGAATGAAAATCTAAACGAAATAGCAGCTTTTGTCTGTATTGAGGACCCCGTGGTATGTTAAAGTTTAGCCTTTCTACTAACTTGTTGCATTTAATCAAACCGTTTATTAATTTAAATAAAAATGTCATATCCAAAAATATTCTTTTTTCGATTAACGACTTGATTATTAATTGTCACTAGTGACTTGTCTTGCCATTCTGTAAAACATCAACTTTAAAAGCTTGTATATGGTGCCCATACGGCTGAGGCATATGCAAGATGAGGCCGAACTAATGTGACTAAACATAACTAAAGTGTTTTTATGGTACAAGCTTTGAAATTGGTGCTAAATCTATTAAGAAACCCTAAAACTTTAAAGATTTGTGTTACCAATATTTAAGATATGTTTGGAAAAGTTAAGGTTTGACTTAACGGGTTGTTGTACAACATATAATTAAAATTGCTACACCTACCATGATAGGAAATATCTTGACACCATAACGCAACACTTATAAAATTTTAAAATCGTCGTCGAAGAAGAGAAACTGACTGTTCTTAATATTTAATGCGATGTCATTTATAAACAATAAAAATTACAGGGGCACACAATGCGAGCCCTGAGGCACCCCTGAGTTTACCTGTATACTATTCGACATGTGCTTGCCTATGCGTACCTGTTAAGTTCTATTTAACAGAAAACTACCTAACCATCTTGTTACACTTGCGCCAAAACCCATTGAATCTAATTTGTATAATAATATGAAGAAGTAAGTATAAATTGAATCCACCTGCGACCCCTTCACCAAAAAATCTGATAAAAATGTATGGTAGATCAATAAATTAGTTATTGTTGATTTCCCTCTTAGAAATCCGTGCTGCCTATTGATAATATGTGGGAATATGGCCACATTAATTGTTTTTATACCAACAAATCTAACATTTTTTTAATAACAGATTTAGTTGATACCCCACGATAGTTGTTTTCAATATTTGCCCTATAACCGTTCTTAAATATTGGTACCACACAGCGTTCTTTCCAACATTCTGGTAAAATCCCTGACAATAAAGAACATATAAACATAGATTTTCTAAGTTTACTCAACGTGTACACTCATCTTTTTAAGGTACACAGGAATACCATCAGGACCGACATTGCAAGACTGGTAGTTATAATAAAGTGGTAAATACGTCTTCTACAGTAACATTGAGTTTGCACAGACCTACTGAAGTTCTGATTTCAAAGTTAGGAAATGAATTATATTGGTGATTGTGTTGTGTAATATATCTCTTCATTTAAATACATTTCTTTGGGATAACTAGTTGTCTCGCTGCAAACGTTGACACTTGTTCCCAAAAGCATTTAGAATTATTGTTAATTACATTTTGAATATAATCAATATAATTTCTGTACAATTACATTGTGTTCTTAAATTCCTACACAACTTATAATGGGATCTGTAACCAGTGCTTTTATATTTGAAATGGGCATGTTTCTTAACCTTAGTTAAATTGATCAACTCATTATTAAACTATTTGGGGTAATTTGATGATTTTAGACGCTTCACAGGTACATCCTTATTAAAAACATAATATATAAACACAATTATTTACACAATTACTTGACATTACTTGATCCCACTCAATATTCACTAATTCACATAATATTTGGTCCAAAAAAACATCTCTGTTATTGGAAATTGCATTAACTTGACGCAAATGATGAAAACTTAGTACATTTGCCAAAATATTGTCTGGGTAACTATTATTATTGGCACTTAGCAACTTTTCACCCGAATTATTTCAAGCAGCATCAGGTAAGTTATAATCGCCACAAAAAATAAATTCACATCTTGGATTAGCGCTGTAGATATTTTCGAGCTCTTCAGTATGTGACTCATAAAATAAATATTCGCAGCAGGTGGAATATATTTCGATTCAATAATAACTGTATCCATAATTTTGACAAATAAATGCTCAATGTTATTAGTAGTTTCAATTTTGCTGTGGTTTAAATTAATTCTCACGGTAATCAGAACCCCAGCACCTCTGGTTTTGAAAACTGATCTATCCCCTCTATAGATCGAAAATTCAGACAAGGCATTTTCTATACTAATATAATAACAGTCTCTACTAATATAGTAACATCATAAATGCATATACTCACATTTAACACAAAAGAACTAATTTTACCCTTAAGACCACCGACATTTAAAACATATATATCTAGTTTTTTTGTTGATAAGAGTATTAGTAATGGATGAATATCAGTTAGTATATTTAATTGTTAAATTCGGTTCGCCCTGAACCTTTCTCTCTTTCCACTCGAAATTGTCTTAAATTATCTCTCTGTAACTGTGTCATTATTAAATCGGATGGTTTCAGAATCGGTAACCCGGGTTACTTTTAGGATGTATATTCCTTACTTTCTGAAAAGGACACTTTAACCGGCATCGAGTTATTACCAGGTTTACCAAAACGGGTCACTTTAGGTTTTGAAAATTTTACATGCGAATCAATTATCGCTCTCAATGACGCAGTGTCATTCTGACTAGATTAATTAACATTCCGATGAATAAACATAATTATGATAAAGAATTAAATATTATTCGCCAAATTGCGTATTCTAATGGATTCTCTAAAAAATTCATTGACAATATTTTAAACAAAAAGTAAAAACAACAAATATTAAATTCAATATACCCCATAATTAATGAAAAACAAAATAATTTTATATACAAATTAAATATTGAAAAGTGAGTGCAGTATTAATCATGAAAATTAATAATAAGAATAATATTTTTTCTTTATGAGCATTTAATAATTTTACTTCTATAACATATTTAGGACCAGCAACACTAAAAATAGTAACCATATTAAAAAAGAAAAATCTGCAGGCATCATTTAAAACAAATAATAGTTTAATAAAAAAACAATAAGGATCCTAATATCAAAACAAAACGTAGTGGAGTATACAAGGTGACTGACGAAAAACCTTTGGTGCTGTATCTCGCTTATTTTTATCCGATTTTAATAAATAAAACATTAAATTAAATCATTTTTAAAGACTTTAATATGAACTGAACTGATATATTTTCTTGCAACTAGTTTTGAACAAAAACGATCAACTTTTTTTTCCAAATTGCACTGTATATATATTTTGGATTTGATACAAAAGGAGGTTTTTTTCTGACAAATTCCCTCATGTGTCAAATGTAAGGTTAGAAGCCATATGGTGACACTTCAAATTACAGCAGCTTTGTTTATCTCGATAAAAGAAAAACGAAGAAGTGATAAAAAAAATCGATAAAATCCCTGTAGGGTGATAAAATCCCAGTAGGGTAATTGTAGGTGTCGTTGGTTCGCATTTGTCAAAAGTAACAGTACAATCGAATCTCCGACGTGCATTCATTTCTTTCGAATAATGAAACGTTTCGGCAGTTTAAAATCAAAGGAAATTGAAGCAATTATTAAAAGCAATATACCAACTAATACTCGGAATAATTCGGTATGTTATTTTTTTGTGTTAGTAACATTAACGATTCAATTGTATTTTTTTAGTAACATTAAATAAATCTCATATAACAATCTATTATTCTGGAATTTGTCTTACCAAAAATAACTCGACCTCTCGTTTTTAATCGGAAAATGGCATGCACTCAAAATGTGTTTCTTTTAAGCAAAATCCCTCATCCTGTTGACAATATTAAAAACCCGAGTGCGAAGCACGAGGGTTTTTAATATTGTCAACAGGATTCGGGATATTGCTAAGCAACACATTTTTCGTGCATATGATTTTCCGATAAAAACGGGAGGTCTTGTTATTTTACTTGTGACAAAATCCCTCATGTGTCAAATTCAAGGTTAGAAGCAATATGGTGGCACTTCAAATTACACCAGCTTTGTTTATCTCGATAAAACAAAAAGGAAGAAGTGATAAAAAGTGATAAAATCCCAGTAGGGTGATTGTAGGTTCACATTTATCAAAAGTGACAGTAAATTCATGATGGTTGTGACCGTTACTAGGTGGTAATCCAAATTTAAACACATATTGAAACACTTACTATGTTTTTACCACAATTAATTTATTGTAATATGGTTTACATATATACAAAAATTGTGGTAAAAACATAGTAAGTGTTTCAATATGTGTTTAAAAGTGACAGTACAATCGAATCTCCGGCGTGCATTCATTTCTTTCGAATAATGAATCGTTCCGGCAGTTTAAAATCAAACGAAATTGATGCAATTATTCAATTGTATTTTTCTAGTAACATTAAATAAACCTCATATAACAATCGTTTATTCTGGAATTTGACTTACCAAAAATAACTCGACCTCTCGTTTTTAATCGGAAAATGGCATGCACTCAAAATGTGTTTCTTATAAGCAAAATCCCTCATCCTGTTGAATGGAAATTACAATGTTCAATGCTGTATTTGCTTCTAATCAGTACCTTCAGAAATTGAAAGTAAATCCTGACAAACAATGTTACTGGTATTCTATCGTGAATGTCAGATAAGTTACTTACTTCCGTTATATTTTAAAATATTTAATATACACGTTGTCCCCTGAAATTTTGAATACGGGCATTTAAATTCGTTACTTGTTACTTAGTTACCAAGCTCGTGACGTATTTTAATGGCCTGACCAATGGGAAATAATCAGTAATTTCTAATTTGTAATAAAATAGGGAATTAAAATGAAACATATTTACACAATCTGACGTAACGTATAACAAATAACTACAATGTTCATCTTATTCAATGTTCGAAAACATCTCTTTATTGAGCCAAACAATATCCCAGATGATCATAAAATTCCTGTTAACATTTTGAAACTATGTAAGTCAAATTGACATGCATATTGCAGATAGAACCATAGCAACCAATAATAATAATCGAGATACAATACACACATTACATTACCTATATTCAAAATTTCAGGGAACAACGTGTATATACAGTGTGTCTGCTTAAGTTCGCACCATATGGAAAACTTTTTTATTATTAATTTTACGAAAAAAAGTTATTCTTTATAAAAAGTTCTGCTTGGTCCAAAACCTAAAATACAATCATCAGATATCAAATTTTTCAAGCCGTATACGAGTAATGTCAAGAAATATGAATTCTTCTCAAGAGTAAAGTACGTTTATTTGTGACAATATCGAAAATTATTATTATGAAAAGTTGTTCGGAATGAGAAACTATGTTCTAATATGGAATTATATCCAATTACATGGAAAAAAAATTCTTTTTTTTATCACAAGTAATACCATGTGATGGCAATTTACTCGAATAAATTTTGTTTTTGCATGAAAGTTTGTTGCTTAGCGATTTTAATGAGAGCAACTGTCACGAAAAAATCAAGAGCCGCCAGGTGAGTGATTTTTTCTAGCAGTTGCTCGAATAAAAATCGCGAATAAGCAACAAACTTGAATGCACTAAAGACAAAATTTATTCCGATTTAATTGTCATCACGAATGGTATTTGGAAAGACTATTCCACGACTTGAAACGAATATCGGTGAACGGTTCAATATACAGAACTTGCCACCGTTGAATTTATTATGGATGATGAAGCCCTACTTAACCTTTTGATTTTATAACCTACTTACAACTGACATAAGTATAACCAACGTTTTTCACTTTTTATCAAGGCTAATTCAATTTTTTGTCGGGAAATAGCTAACTTCAGTTTATTCAGGTGAATAAATAGCAAGTTGGTGTTTATTCACTTATAAATTGACGTGATTGGCTAAACAATAAAAAATGCCTCCTTTTCATTGGCTACATGCAATAGGAGTGGAATAGTCTGCAATAACAATGCAAATGTAAGTATAGTTACGTGAAATCTAGGATGCACTGATAAACAAATGATTTCTTGATAGCAAGAATTGTTTGATAGTGACGTCAAATAAAATTTGTTAACACGCCAGTAATATTAAGTGTGGAAGAAAAAATAGAAATTGTTTTAATCGTTGGTGAAAATTATAAAACTTATCGTAAAGCAGCTGAAATTTTTAATAACATACAATAAAAAAATATACATCATACATCAGTAATGAGAATTATGGAAAAATTCAAAACATGCGGAGATGTTAAAAATAAATTCACAAACAAACGTCGAAAACCTGTTGCAAGTGAGGAGATGAAGTTAAATGTAATGTTATCTGTAGTGGAAAAACCTAAATTGTCTCTGCGAGAAAGGGCATCTTCGCTTCCAGATAAAATTGGTAAAGATACAATATCACAAATTTTTAAAGAAAACAAGTTACATCCATATAAACAACAATATATCCATACTTTAAAACCTGGGGACTACGACAGCCGACTAGATTTTTGTTTTCTTTTCCAAGGAAAGCTAGAAGACGATCCTTTTTTTGCTAGGAAAATAATGTTTTCTGACGAAGCTACATTTACGTCTAATGGAACAGTGTCTTCGCAAAATTGTCGATGGTGGTCTGACTCCAAACCTCACTTTACGATTCAAACTCGCAATCAATATTTTTTTTAAACTAACGTTTGGTGCGCCATTTACAAGGATAAAATAATTATCCCTTTTTTCTTTCGACAATCTATGGCTTCACAACGATATCTAAATTTGTTACAAAATCAGTTGCATGATTTTCTTCGTGACCTTCCAAGACATGAACGGCAACAGGTATGGTACCAGCAGGACGAGTCAACATGCCATAGTACGATGGAAGTAAGGCAATATCTTGAAAATATCTTTTATGAAAGGTTAATTCATAGATATTCCGATATTTCTTGGCCAGCTAGGTCGCCAGATTAAACCCCATTAATTTTTTTCTTATGGGGTTACTTAAAAGAAAAGGTATATCAACACAGACCATTTGCAGACGTAGATCATTTGGAAACAATTATTATGGAAACAATTCAGGGTATAACTCCGAATATAGTTAGAAATGTTTTGAGGGATTTTTTTTCTAGAACGGAAACCTGTATTGTGAGAGAAGGCGAATACGTTGAAGCAATAGTTAATTGATGTATTCTAATATGTAATTGATAGTTATTGTAAAATAAAATAATTGTGTTATGTATCAACGAGTAAAACAATTGCTACTTTTTTACTTTTTCTTCCACACTCAATATTAACGGCATGTTAACAAATTTTATTTGACGTTCACTGTCAAACAATTCTTGCTATCAAGAAATCATTTGTTTATCAGTGCATCCTAGATTTCACGTAACTACACTTACATTTGCATTGTTATTGTAGATTTAAAAAAAGAAAATAAGTTTTTTCCATGTAATTGGATATAATTACATATTAAAACATAGTTTTTCATTCCGAACAACTTTTCATAATTATAATTTTCGATATATCCCAAATAAAGGTACTTTACTCTTCTTCTAATTTTTTTTCCTCTTTCCTCTCTCTTATTTACTCTTTAATTGATCTTCAATCTCAAAAACTGTCTCTACCTCTTTCTATTTTTCTCTCGTTCAATTTTCTACTTAATTCTTTCATTTCTCCTTACTGAAGGTAATATATTCGGTCACAGCCACCTCTCACATCACGTAGCAGGTCCGTACCTCGGTATTTCACCATACGGTGGGATTTGCTTTTGTGTTCTCGTTCCCTGCTCGGTTGCTGAGGTCTAACCACCTCAGTGACGGACTGGGGAATTGCACTTGCTTATTCCACCCTTGGCTTGTCTCTATCCGATTATTATCGAGTGTTCTGCTTGGGGGTTGCCTGAAATTGGGGTGGTTATGCCACTCCCAATATTAAGGTAATCTCCCTTGGGGTTCTTACTCAGGGGTTTTGATGTGTCGGTTACCCTCTTCAACTTCTCGGACTTGGGTTTAGGTTTTTACTGCGTGAATCGTACTTTCGTGCGTTCGTTAGGACGAAATTTCGATGTGTCAAACATTCCACCGCTCATTTCATAGTCTAATTGCGGAAGATCGACCATTTTGTGTTTGTCTACCTTCAGTAATTGTTCTCTTATCTTTTTACATCATGTTAATTCTATCAATTTAGTTCAATTTTAAATTTCAAATACTTATACGTTATATATGTTTCGGTTTAATTTTACTCAAAATTCTATTTGTTGAGTTTTCCATGACGTCTTCAATTTTCACGATAAGGAATTGTATTGGGAAAGAACTTAACCTCAAAAAATCTTGCTGCGGCCATGTGGTCTTCCATAGTGTAGGACACACACTTATAATTGTTTACTTGTAAGTCTTATCTTTATTTAGTTTTTAGGTTAATAATGTCAATATTTTATTTTATATTAAAATGTAACTTTTAATTGATTTTAATGTTAACATTTTAAATTTTAACCACTGTATACCTCTCACGAATTGTTCCTTTTAGGCTCTGAGGATGCATACATGTTGTGTGCGAAACGTTAGCATATACATATAACAATATAGTGGACTAGAGCACAATCAACACCGTGTATTCTTTGCTCCCTACACTCTAACACACTACACTGGACTTATCTCACCCATTAATTTCAAAGAGTTGATATTCACTACGTCCGTTACCATTTGGATATTATATATATATATATATGTGTGTGTGTGTGTGTGTGTGTTTTGTAAACAAACATTTAACAAAATTAAACAATAATTATAATTATTACCCACCTTTTATTATGAATTTCTAAGTCTAATGAATAATATTTGAACTATATCTGGAGTACTCTCATTCGATCGGAAGTTTGTAAGTTTTAATAAAATTTTAACTGCAACTTCGTAAGGTCAGCCAAAATACTTCAAAAATACAAAAGAGATATACCAGAAGATTTAATATCTTAAAGGCGGTGGTTTCACTTCTTGAGTACATTAAGAATTGTTACTGACTAATGAGATTAATGCAATTATTATTGTATCCCTTTATTTTTTCTTTGATTTAAATTATTATCTACAAGCACACACTCCATAGAAGAATTCCCACGTTATGTGCATGTTTTAAACACAAATTCAGACATTTTAAACTAATGTTCAATAAGGAAATGCATTGTAGCGCATTAAATAACTTTTCTTTTCTTATCAGTTGTTATAACAGGAAAACTAAATGTGCCACGTTAACATAAACCATAAAAAACCATATACACCGTATAATACGTAAAAATATTATAGCTTCATATACAAATCGCTTATTATAAATTAATTCGAAAGAATACAATCAAAACTTTATTACTAAAGTAGAACTCATTATATTCGTCGATTTAATTAAGTAAATTTTTTGTACTAGCAATCGAATAAAATTGAAACTATCTTATTTAAGTCTCTATAATGAAAAAACTTCAGCACGTACAAAAGAATTAGATGTAACTATACTGTTAGGTAAAATCCGTGAGTTGTAATTTTAAGTACTGTTTAATTTGATATTTTTTTTATTTTAACTTGATATTTTAATTGCTTTGGATACAGAATTGCTATGTGTGCTCAAATATCATCATTATCATTTCCAAATATATTAGAAAGTACACTTTTAGTTTCTCTTTCCGCTGCCTCGGCATTACTTAGATTACTAAATGCCTCCTTCTTAAGTCGCAGATCCAAATATGTTTATATTGCACAAGGGAAAGAATTTAGTATTGCAATACCGACGGAACTATGTATATTTTTCGGCGTTTGTTCTTTTGTTAGTTATTCAAAAGGTTTTAGAAGCAAAAATAATCCTGGAATACTCTCTCCCAAAACTATAAAAAATAGCACAGCTATCAAAGCAACACTAGTTTGAACGTATTTATTTCTGTTAAATACCTGTAAACTAATAATCCGATTCAGGTAGTAAAAAAAACATTCAACTAATTAGCATCCTCTAGTAAGGAAAAATATCCGTAATATATTTTTAAAAAAACATGGTATTAATGTAGCATTTAAGCCAACGAACTAAATTAGTAATTCCATTTTTAATTTCAAACCCTCGATAAATAAATTAGATTGATCATATATTTATAAATTAATTTGCAAACATTGTAAAAGAAAATTACAAAAGTCAAACTGGTTGCAACTTCAACATTAGATTAAAAACATCTTAGATTCTTCTTATTAAAACGTACAAATTATATATTCGCGAATCACTTAATTGAAAACCGATATTCTTTTGATGAAGTTATACTCGAGGTAATCCATTTGGCCAAGAAAGAGTCCAAACTGGATGTACTAGAGTCCTTAGAGTCACAAAGCGAAGAGATGCGAAAATCCCAGCATCCCAGTAATTAATTTACTTTAAGTTTAAAAATGATCAGTTATGATCGAAACTCTAGTCACTTAAAAATAAAGTGTGATAACAACAAAATAAATGTTTTTGTTTAAATTAGAAGTTTAAGCTTAAAATACTGTTTTTTTTTTGATAATTTGTTAAAATGATACGTAAGGATCTAAAAGAGTATATTGCCGATAACAAAAAATCACGATCACAATACTTTATCGTACGTTTTACAAGAAAATCCAGAATAGACACCCCAGATATCGGCCTTTAATATTACCGCTGGATGCCAATAATACCATTTAAGTTATGGCGATATATCGACCCATCTAGTTTTACCAACAATAGGAGTTATTATCCAAAGACAGAAAATGTGTTTAGTTTGTTAAGATTAAAATGATTAATTATTATATTCTTAATGAGTGGTCAAACAAAACAAAAAATAAAATCTGGGGAAATTAAATTTGTAATTTGATAATTATGGTAGCGACTATTACTATGTGGTAGTTAATTTACCCCTTTTTTTAATAATTATTAATTTATTATTATTTTAATTAAATCAAATTAAAACGTAACAAGATTATTTGTTTTCGTTCTATTAGCTAAATTATTTATTAAATACTGATAACAAAACGAAGTAATGATAATCCTAGTACAGCGATGGTTCAATGTTAATTGCTATTCAACATTATTAATAGCGTAAATAGAAAATACTATTCTCTCAATAACAATATAAATAGGCACACGAAATTACAAAATACAAATAAAGACAATACTCACTGATGTTTCATTGAAATTCCCTCTTTACCTTATCTCCGTGGTCCCAGCGGACGGAGTCTGGAAACTCGCGCTGTTTAGATCGTAATAAGAGGTCTCAAACGGATGATGAAAACACGAGTGGGAATTCGAAATCAACTTTGACAAAAATCCAAACTATCTGCAATTAAATTAACCGGAATTAAACTACCCGAAACCATTAAAATGTTTGCATGCGTTAATATAAATTTAGAACACTTGGATAAAAGAAGACCTCAAAACATTATATGAATTATATTAATGTCATCTCATTATAAATAAGAGTTACTCTTTGAAATAAAACCCAAAAGCATTTTAGATCTTAAATAATATCCTTTAATTTTAAATTTGACAAACCATGTTTTCTTTCCATTATTTTCTAAATTACAAATAATATTTTAACCTGTATTTACTAAAATAAAATATTAACCAAAATATATTGTCTTTTATATACAGGGTCCTGCAACAGTGCGTCAAGCTTTCCTAGCGCCTTTCTCGTAAGAGATAGAAAAAATATTTCATATAAAAAATTATTGAAATCAAAATCTCTATGCCGTAAAATTATTTTAAAATATACAGGGTGTCCCAATTTTGCGTTATAACAAAAGCAAACATTTTTTTAAATGGAACACCCTGTATATTTTTTCATTTTCTAATTTGAATAATATTTTATAACTTGAACCTTTTTTTAGTTTTTGATTTCGATGTGGCATTTCCGAGTTATTGACGTTTTTCTGAGAAAAATGTAAAAACCGGAGGTTCACAAAAAAAATTATTCTGATGTTCTATTTAAAATTTAAGAAATTTTCTTTCTTCTATGGTTGGTCATAACTACTGTTTATGTACCAGTGTTAAAAATTTTCACTTTTGAGGAACCCTGCCTTTGTATCAGACACGCCATTTTCTAAAATTTCAAATTGTCGTAACTCTTTTTTTTTAAATGGAATCATATATTTTTTAAAATTTTATATTATTCTGCATCTAATTTCCTACAAAAAATATTAAGCATACCCTATACCTAAAAGTGATATTTTTCAAGATATAAAAGAATTTATATTTCAAACGGTTCTTGAATACGAATTTGTTTTTGAATAGATAGCTATGACTGAAAAAAATGCATGTGTCAATTAAACAATTAGTTTGACATGTAAATGGGAGGTGTGAATTACAAAAAACAAAAGAAGAAAGACTATCATCAACGAGGAACCAAAAAGACATTGGTGAAGGAACTGGCATAAGCGAGAGGTCAGTACAAAGCATTCTGAAGAAAAATCGATATCAAGCATATGATATTCAGTGCTATTGGTGATTCCTTATAAACAATCTCAGGTTTTGTTAGATCCGGAGATCTAGCAGGCCATTTGGTGGGTCCATTCCTACCAATCCACTGGTTGGGAAAAATGAAATGCCCCCACATCTTGTGAAAATTGGGCAAGTGCTCCGTCTTGTTAAAACCACACCCTGTTTCTGGTTAGTTAGGGTACATTAGCTAACGTTCCGGGTAATTCAATTTGCAAGAAGTACAAATACATAGACCTACTGAGATGGCCCTCGAAGAAATGTTGACCTACTACATGGTTTCCAAAAATTCCGCCCCAGACATTCGATGCTGATGATCAACTTGTCTCATAACATGCGGATTATCAGTTAAATAATAGTGAAAATTGTACCTATTGACAGATCCGTTGTTATGGGATGACGCCTCATCCGTGAATAAAATATATTGGAAAAACGCAAGATCCTCCTGTATTTTCTGTCTTCCCCAGAAACAAAATTCGGAACGAAATTGAAAATCAGTATTATTCAGTTCTTGATGTAGCTGAATATGATATGCTTGATATCGATTTTTCTTCAGAATGCTTTGTACTGACCTCTCGCTTATGCCAGTTCCTTCACCAATGTCTTTTTGGTTCCTCGTTGATGATAGGCTTTCTTCTTTTGTTTTTTGTAATTCACACCTCCCATTTACATGTCAAACTAATTGTTTAATTGACAGATGCATTTTCTTAGCCATGGCTATCTATTCAAAAACAAATTCGCATTCAAGGACTGTCTGAAATATAAATTCTTTTATATCTTGAAAAATATCACTTTTAGGTATAGGATATGCTTAATATTTTTTGTAGAAAATTAGATGTAGAATAATATAAAATTTAAAAAAATATATGATTCCATTTAAAAAAAAAGAGTTACGACAATTTGAAATTTTAGAAAATGGCGTGTCTGATACAAAGGCAGGGTTCCTCAAAAGTGAAAATTTTTAACACTGGTACATAAATAGTACTTATGAACAACCATAGGAAAGAGAAAATTTCTTAAATTTTAAATAGAACATCAGAATATTTTTTTTGTGAACCTCCGCTTTTTACATTTTTTTCAGAAAAACGTTAATAACTCGGAAATGCCACATCGAAATTAAAAACCAAAAAAAGGTTCAAGTAACAAAATATTATCCAAATTAGAAAATGAAAAAATATACAGGGTGTCCCATTTAAAAAAATGTTTGCTTTTGTTATACCGCAAAATTGGGACACCCTGTATATTTGAAAATAATTTTACGGCATAGAGATTTTTAAATCAATAAATTTTCATACGAAACATTTTTTTCTATCTCTCACGAGAAAGGCGCTAGGAAAGCCCGACGCACTGTTGCAGGACCCTGCATATACAGGGTGTCCCGTTAATGTGGGGAAATGGCTGGACCATAGATTCCTGGGGTCAAAATATGACGATTTAACGCAACTTATCTATATCCAAAAATTTACGGTTAAGCCGGAATTTGGCTTCAAAATTTCAAATTTTTTTATCTCTTTTGTTTATAGCAATTGAACGCTTTATTTGATTTCAATGAAATTTATTTTTAATAACTACCATAATATAATACATCATTTCATTTATTATGACTATTATTGGTTAACAAGAAGTATAAGAAACAGTAGTACCACCACTTAAAAACTAAAATATTTTTTTATTGGTGGATCTAATAAAAACTAAAAAATACTACTTGAAAGACAATCTAATTTAAAAACTTTTTTATCTCTTAATAATATTTGATATCTTTTACGGTTTTCCCACAAAAAAATAAAATACATATTTTTATCTAGTAAAAACAAAATCAAGTTTTTCATCGAATCGAAAAAAAATGTTATTCGTGGCCGTCTTTGTTTAAAAAATGTAAATTATGTATAATAATAATTATTTAGTGTCTTTTAACAATTAATTTTAACTTTATTATAGTTCATAAATATTCATATTTGGAACAAACATATCTTGTTTGTATTAGGATTTTGCAAAGAAAATTGTTTGAAAAGTGTTAGATGTTGTTTTGATTTATTTTATTAATTGATATTATTTAATTTTTATTCAAATGAGTAAGTTTATTTACTTATTAATGAGTGCATAATGAGTATACTATATTCATATTTTATTTTTTTGTGCAAAAACCGTACAAGATATCAAAAACTAGTAAGAGTCAAAAAAGTTTTTTAATCTAATGCCCTTTCAAGTAGATTTTTTTGGATTTGATTGGATGCACCAATAATAAATTTCATTCAAATCAAATAGAGCGTTCAATTGTTATAAACAAAAGAAAGAAAAATTTTTGAAACTTTGAAGCCAAATTCCGGCCTAACCGTAAATTTTTGGATATAGATAAGTTGTGTTAAATCATCATATTTTGACCCCAGGAATCTACGTTTCAGCCATTCCCCACATTAACGGGACACCATGTATATATATATATATATACAGGGTGAGTTTTTTTCGATGTTCTCTATGGGGATCTCGGAAACTATAAGAGATAGAAAAACGGTTAAATGGGGAAAGAAGTGTAGATTTACGAGACGAATAAAAGTCCACTTTCAAAGTTTTCAAAAATGTCAAGGGTAACTAGATATTTTGAAAAAAGTAAAAAGTGTCAATTTTTTCAAATCAATATATCTCGGTTATTATAACAGATAGAAAAAAACTGTAAAGGACAAAGTTTTAGATAATTTTATGTAGATTAATAAAAAATAAACAGAAAATTTTTTATCGCCATTATTTTCTGAGATATGACGCAAACTTACATTTTTTTAAATGGAAACCATAGTTGGCTATGGCCTCATTCAAAAGGTAATTTTTTTCTCTTTAATACAATATGACATACGACATAGTTATTTCTGAAAATAAGTGAGTTATAGTTATTTTAAATTTTATTGTAAATAAAAAATGGGTAGCCATGAAAAAGATGAAAGTAAAACAATTGCAGTTGTTTATAATAATAGCAATATTGTAATTATTAGTTCTACAAAGTTAAATAAAAATGAAAAACCAGCATAAGAATAATAATTTTGTAATTATCAAATGGCCTTCTGTATCTGGTATAAACCCATTTGTCAAGAGGATAATACGTTTCTTACAAAAATATTATGAACAGATGAATCGCGATTTACTAATTGTGGTATTTTTAATCGCCACAATGAACCTAGATGAACTTAAGAGAATCCACGAGAAGTTTCACAGAGAAAACTACAAATTAAATTTGGGTTTAATCCATGGTGTGTTTGGATTAATAATTCTCGGTCCATATATTTTTGAAAGCTCACTAAGTGAAAATGATTACTTTCATTTTCTTCAGAAAACATTTGAAGATACGCTCGATTGTTTAAATTTATCAATACAAGCAAGATTGAAATGGTTCCAATATGACGGTGCTCCACCTCATAACATGTTGGCTTTACAAATTATTTAAATGATGCTTTTCTTAACTCATAAGTGGGAAGAAATAAACCAATCCCAGGGCCACCTAGATCTCCCGATCTGCGCATTTTAGAATTTTTTCTGTGGGGTTATGTAAAAAACAAAGTATATGAAAAATCATATCAATCTGTGGAGGATCATAAACTAGTTGTTATTGAAACATATAATTCAATTTACATGAGAATAGTCAAAAAGCCATAAATTCAATTGTATAAAGATATAATTTATGTTATAATATTATTAATAGTGGACTCTGACCATATTTTTTTAATATTAAAATTTCTCTCCCATTGATATATTCATAATTACAGAATTACTTTATGCTGTTGTTTCATTTTGATTTATCTCTGTAAAACTAATAATTACAATAATGCTAATATTATAAACAACTGCAATTGTTTTACTTTCACCTTTTTCATGGCTTCCCATTTTTTATTTATAATAAAATTTAAAATGACTATAACTCAATCATTTTTAGAAATAACTATGTCATATGCCATATTGGATTAAAGAGAAAAAAATTACCTTTTGAATGAGGTGACAGCCAACTATGGTCTCCATTTAAAAACATGTAAGTTTGCGTCATATCTCGGAAAATAATGGCGATAAAAATTTTCTGATTATTTTTTATTAATCTGCATAAAATTATCTAAAACTTTGTCCTTTACAGTTTTTTTCTATCTGTTATAATAACCGAAATATATTGATTTGAAAAAATTGACCCTTTTTACTTTTTTCAAAATATCAAGTTACCCTTGACTTTTTTGAAAACTTTGAAAGTGGAATTTTATTCGTCTCATAAATCTACACTTCTTTCCCCATTTAACCGTTTCTCTATCTCTTATAGTTTCCGAGATCCCCATAGAGAACATCGAAAACAACTCACCCTGTATATATATATATATATATATGTACATTGTCAATGTTCGGCTTTAATCTTCGAATTTGCAAGTTTTGATGGTTCCGATTTGCAACGTTTCGACCAAGTCGCATTTGTCTTCTTCAGGCGGTGTTCGATGGGGAACTGCGATCGTGCTTTTTTTGGTAAGAGGAGAGGAAATCCTTCATGAACACCTTTATAGTAGGGTAGTGTCGGACTCTTACCAACTAAAACCTCTCCTCCGCGATCACTGTTCTGTGACTAGCCCAGGACTAAATGGTCTTCTATAGTCTGGTTTAAAATTTATCGCAAAGAGTGGTGTCTTATGCTTTTGTTTTAAAACAATTAGGGGAGCAGGAAATTGCATAAGTGTGATTTTACATGTTAAATTCCTATTACTGAGAGGACAGATCAACACCCGATATATGGTTTAGTGTGGATGCGTCTATGGTGCTTGTGGAAGATATGTTGCTATTTTGCATGAAGGCATTCCGGCCAACAGAATTTTGATATATACAAAAGAATTGAAGAAAGCTGATAATAACACTATAATAAAATTCATAAATGATGGATAGACACGCTTACTTTTGCCATAGGCAGTACCAACTTAATACATTGTACAAGTTTCACACTTGGATCGAAACGAATTGTTGAAACAATGATCGATTTAAAAAGGTTATATACGACTTTGACCGAGACGTCAAGCAAATCAGTTAATGGCTGTCAATCAATTCTTAAGAAACAAGACCTTAAAAACAATTTAGCTTACATAAAATCCCGTTTAAATTTTGTGAACTACACAATAAAATATTTAGATAAGCAGATAATGTCGCTGCATGTATCAACAAATTTAATAAACAATTTTAAAGACCTACATTAAAACATGCGGATAAAACAAGTATAGATGTAAAGAGAAGCTTTTCCGCCTTCAAAAATTTACTGAGCGATAGAAGACATAATTTTACAGTTGAACACCTAGAACAACATTTAGACGTCAACTGTTTTCATAAATAGATATGAGTTTTTTTTTTAATGTATACAAAATTAAGCAGTTTTAAGCAGTTACTTGAAAACACGGGTAAACTTTTATTGAGAACCCATTTCCCGGACTGTACCTTCAACCAGATGCGGAGCCCCACAGATGCATCCACACCGTCCCGAATCAAACTGGATTGGGACCTGGCAGGCTTTATCGTTACCAGAGAAAGGGTTCTCACCATACAGATCCAAAGGTATGGCCGGGATTTGTCAGGCTCTTGTACAGTGGGACAAGGATGGATACCCTCGTGGGCATGTAATGCTTTCAGTTATAATTTCTATATAAAACGTATTTATAAACGTATTACATATTAAGAAAATACTGTTTTTTTTAATGCCTTATTTCCTGTTTGTATGCTTTTTCGCTCGTTTTAATGTTTTCTAAATGCTTTTTTCTCTATATTTAGTTCCTTTTTAAGTGCTTGTTTTCCCATTGTTTAAGCTTTTTTATCCGCACTCTAATAATAACAAACAAGAAATGTAAGAAAATAAAATCAATAAAAAATTACTAAAGTAGATGTTCAAACACTACGGCATCAATGCATGCTTTATAACGCCGTCTTAAATTTAACAGACTCTGGGAAGAACATTAAACTCAGTTCGAACTTGGTCAAACGAATCAATGATTCATAACATGAGCTAGTTGACGATGTTATGTCAACGCTGAAGACTAGCGATTAACTCGTTGCCATAAATAAATTTCTAAATGTCAAGGTGTAAGTTCCGGCGATCGGGAGAGCCAAGTTATCGGTGCAACTGCTCCTCGTCCGTTCCACCGTCCATTAGGTAAATGCCACATTGTTTGCCTTGTATATATCCAATCCTTCTAAATGTCACCTATATGAATGACCATCAAGTCTTAAAGGCAAGAAAATGGGTCCAACAACGACATTACAAATAATGCCAGCCCACACGTTGAGGGAAAATCTCCATTGAGATAGATATCAAAAATTTTGGTTTTTCATTCGCCCAATTATGTAAATTTCTTAAATTGACGATTCTGACTTTATAAAAAAGTTTAGATTTTTGTCTTCTATTTCAGGAGTTTGGACTGACCTTACGTTGCCGTTGTTGCTAAAGTTGGGCTGAAACGTAGCAATTTCCCTTAAACGGCTTTCAATTCTTGAAAATGTTTTTTGATTGGGTACCCTGCTGTTCTTTCTCCTACGGTTAGCTCTTATGTCATCGGACATAGGAAAGTGCACAGTTTATTTATTTATTTATTTATTCTTAATGCAGGTAGTTTGATGCGGATTCAAATATTACATAGTCATCTTAATATATTTTTAAACTAGTGCATACAAACTAAATTTATATTATTAAAAACATATAGGTCATAAATAAAAGTAAATTGGGCATGTAACTAACTTAAAATTATCTAAGTAATTGTAATTATTGTAACTTTTACATTTGGTCATTATACAACATTAACAAATTTTAAATCAAAAAACTCTTGTATTGAGTAATATGGGTTCGGTAAAAATTGTACTTTTAAAGTTGTTTTTATTTATTTTTTTAAATTTTTACAACGCTTGGCATAAGGTAGCACTTTATTATAATTTTTTATTTCCATGTAGCTTAATCCTTTAGCGTATAGGCTCGTTTTTTGTTTAGGTATAGCGAGGGAGCAGGCGCTTCGAGTTTCTTTATGATTATGGTAATTATTAATTTTATATTCTACCGTATTATTAAAGATAAACAACCGCAAATTGTATATATATAAACACCAAATTATCATTATTTTTAAGAACATGTTGCTTCCAGTGTTCTCCCCGGGGCACATTCGAAATGTGCATGACAATTTTTTTTAAATAATAAATAGCCTGCGTGAATGCACCGAATTTGCCCATATAATTGTTCCATATTCTATGTGTGATTTAATATTCGATATGTAGGTCAGCATTGTCAAGGGGTTAACACACTTTAAATTGAGAAGTGCATAATGTCCTATATTCAATTTTTTCTCAACATGGTGAATATGTTATCACGGCTGATTTTTTTAAAATTTAATTTAAGAGCAAATTATTTTTAGTGCTCTATTCCTCCAATTGTTTTATAATTGTATTACTACTTTTTGTTGTGGTTTCAAAATTGTCACTTCCGATTAGAATTGCAATGTCGTCAGCATATTGTTCGAGAATTGTATTGTACGTCAATGAACAATTTCGGTACAGGTCATTGCTATAAATTATAAATAATAACAAAGATAATATTCCTTCCTGTGGTAAGCCTATTTGTGCAGATTTGATAGTTGATGTATAAGGAACTCTTTTTGCATGTTCACTGTCTTGAATAATTTCAACATATTGGGTTCGGTTGCTTAGGTAATTTTTGAACCATGTTATCAAAGTCTCCGAAAGGCCATAGTATTCAAGTTTTGCAATTAGCAGCTTGTGATTCACCGTATCAAAAGCCTTTTTGTAGTCATAAAATATACCGACAACATTTTTATTTGCGTCTAGATGTTGCAGCACATACTTTATCACATCATATAATGCCGTTAACGTGCTTTTGCCTTGAATGAATCCGTAATGTGCAACGGATAACAAGGGCCTACGTGACCGGGACAATAGCGTGGCACTGGAATCGCTCTTTACCAGTCGTCTGCCATCGGCAGCGGTGGTGATGATGGATGGTTGTATATATTGTATATAACTCTGTCTGTCTATCTTTTGTAATATATTTTCTTCTTCTCCGGCCCCATGTTTTAATTTACACACTTTCTCTTGTTCTTTTACTTTTTTCACAGCTATCCGGTGCCCATTCGTTGACGTGGCATGGAATCTCAAGCAAGTAGCACTTGCGGGAAACTGTTTAATCGATGCCTGCGGCTGTTAATCGATGGTGAACCTCGCCAGAGACCCCTGTGCTGATGAGTCATTATATTGATTATTACATATTTCCTATATGGAGGAAATGAAATAAATATTTAAAAATTCAGTCACTCGTTTTGGGTCTGAAATTATTATATCGTTCGTTTTAGTAGAGATCGAACTAGACTGTGATGATTTTTTTTTACGTGTGTACATGATTTTATTAGTGACCATGTAGCTGTAATTCTTTTTTGCTAGCACTATTCCTTTATTATATATTTTCTTTAGGTCTTTATAGTTTTTATCTACGATCGTACAGAAAGTAGACGCTTTTTGCATCATTTTTCATTGTAAAAGTGGCTTTTTAAAGCACTAGTGTTTTTTTACGTTTTTATTGCACGGTAATGTCAAACTGTTTTTATTGCACAGAAATGTCAAATTTGACAGATGAATATATTATAGCACAAGTTTTCGACCAAAAACTTAATTTTTTATTAATTGATACAAATAACTAATAAACTATAAATAAAATATATAATACAAACGAAATGGCAGATTTAAGAACTCCGAAGATTTTATTTAATGCAAGTCGAAGCGATTACAATAAAGGGAACATTTTTTCCATAAATAATAATGGCGGCCGACATTTGTGCAACTTGTTTACTGGTTGCTAAGTAACGCTTTCATTAGTGCACTGCGGGTAAAATATGTTTTCATTAATTGAATTATTGAAATGACATTAAAATATTACTCATATGAATATATTCTTTGAAATCCTTTACGATCGAAGATAAAATTTTGTAAGGCACACGTGTAAAAAATTTCTTTATTGCACTCCTGGCTTTAAAAAAACTCGCTCGTTCCTCGCTCGTGTTTTTAAACGCCAGTTCGTGCAATAAAGCATCACTTTTTACACTTGTACCTTAGATAACTATTTTTTACTGTTTCATTCCCTGTCATTTTAAGTAACCATTGTAATAATTTTAGTTCATTTGATTTGTTATTATCCATCGATAATCGCGTTTAGTTTGTTTATGATAGACTGTTGTTATTGGAAAAGCCAAAGTGAAATAATGTAAGAAAATTCTTATAAAGTTAGTAAATTTTGAATTTACGTCTATTGCATTCAAAACACTTTGGATATATATTGTTGAAATAACTTTTGTTTTGTGCCGCAATTGACTTATTTTTTTTCTTTTACGGAATTAGCATCTTCCGTAAATATATCCATAACTACTGCATCGTGATCAGAAAATTCAACTGGAATGATATGTACTATTGAGTAGTTATTGCAGATTGTGAATTATGAAGAAGCGACTTATCACTGCGTTATGTTATGTATTTTATATTATTATAAACGAATTGTAACAATTTGTTTAATGTTTTAGTAAATACTTCGGAGTCGCCTACTGGCAGGCGGTATACCGATATTATATATATATATATATATATATATATATATATATATATATATATTTCTTATAATTCTTACCCTCTAGTATAAAGGAAATTGCAGTGCACTCGAATGCGCCGACTATTGAGTTGGTTGGAGTATTTACGGAAACTGCTTCCATGTCGCCTCTTGCCATAATTTAAACGCCTCCGCCCCCTGTTCTACTCTACAATAACAATTTATTAATTTATAATGTTAATATTAAGAATTAAAATTTCGTGGCTTTGCAACCAGTGTTCGCATATATATTAGGTGAGGATCATTTTGTTCTTTTAGGTAAATGTCTAGGTTCAATTCTTTGTTACGAATACTTCTAGCATTTATTTGTGTTATTCTAATAATATTATCGCCGTTTATTGTTTTGGTCGTGTTGTATCTTGTGGGTGATGTGGGGTTTTCGGTAACGAAAGGGCTGGATTTGTATTCCTGCATATGATTTCGTTAAACAGGTTATGTGAGTTTTGTTAATCCGGAGGAATTCAGTAATTGGACTTCGACTTCAGTGTTTGGTATCTTCTGAATGATGTAATTGCTGAGTTCCTCTTGAGTGGTTGCCTTTTAGTGCCTAAATCTCTGTCAATTATCTGTGATTGATTTATTGTTGTAGGCTGTTTGTTAGGAGATGTCATCGTTGTCGATTGTTCCTATAATTTGTTTAACAATTATATTTGTTGTTTCAACGATTTAATTGTGTCTCTCTGACTGTGAATGATAGCATCCTTTTCTTAAAACAACTCTCTGAGGTATTTAATTTCTACCTTGTATACGCGTTCGCTCTTCTCATCGTCCATGTTGTGTTCCTTCTCGTCTTCTATATGATCACAAGAATTAACAATATTCGTTATTATGTACTATGTTTTTGAGTTATTTAATACATCCAGGATGTATCCGCGAATTGCAGTGTACACATATATGTCCTGATTTTGGTGCACTTTTACAATATCTGCATAGATTCACTTATTTTACTGGAGATTTGACGACATCTGACTTATCCACCGCTATTTTCTTTACATTTTACAGTTCAATTAGTTTTTCGATTTTTCGACTCAGATTTTTACGAGGATTTTTAATTTTTTGTTTGTTACGATTGAAATCAGAGACTAACACCTTTCCTTTCAACTCAAAAACGGCCACTGTTATCAAGATTTTCATAGAGTGATAAAAGTTTTTAAAATAAATATTCTATTAAAATGTGGAAGAATAAATGTAGATTTTACGAACAAAAAAAGTTCTGAACAAACAAATTTTCATAACACCTGCTTGTATATAGCTTGGTTTCTGCGGTCCGATCAAAGTGACGAATTGCATAATGAATTTATTTGAGGTTAGTTTAGGCTGTACCAAATTTTGAGCAAAAATGTGTTAACATTTCTTTCAAATACATTAGTTTTATTTACTATAATTTTACTTACAAATTCGTTTTATAAGTTCAATAAAGAACGCTTTTAGTAGGTTTTGTTTGGTTGTCCCATATCTTTAAAATGTGACGATATATGACTATCAATAATAGCAGGGTTTGGTTATCAACCACGTGGTCCGTCAGTCATGTGTCATTGTTGTATTTGTGTTTGTGTAAATGAGCTTGTTACTTTAAAGGATTCGCACCCGTCACTCTAAAGCACCATTAATTGGCACCGGTCTACCCATCATTCAACTACTGACCCGAACCAACGTTGCTAAACTTCAGTTCGGGGCCGTAACCAAATGCGTCGCCACCGGCGTATTATGACTTACTGGTAAATCGTATATTTCTCTTAATACTTTCCACATCCTTAAAGGACAATTGTTTACACATAAATAACTAAATAAACATTCCTTTCATTGTTTATAGCCTCAGTTATCTAATATCTCAAAGTTTTTTAATGATTTTAAAATGTTCAATGTTGTTCGTATTCCATGGCATATTTTTTTTTCTAAAGTCGTATATTCTTTCTGAAGCATTTTTATTAAATAAAATCAAGAATAACTTTTACTTTACTTTTCAAGCAAAATTGGTCTATGTGTGTGTGATATGTGAATTTATCATCAATTTAATTAATACGTTATTAATATTAACCAATTATTGACTACGCTATAATATTAATAATTAAGCATGTATTTTATATAAAATATATCAATAATAATGTATACGCCTACCAGATAATACGAATTTGTAGTGAGTAATGAGCCCTATCTAGTCTATTTGCAGCCTGAGGACAAGCATGGACAGCTACACGATTCCTGTTTGAACGAACATCCTGTCCCATCCCCTCTGTTTTATATAGCAACCCCGTTCTAGTATAAACTATATTACATTAGTACATTGTAGATTGTTATCGATAATTATACGATAAAACTTATTAGAATTGATAAAAATACGCTTTCGTTATTAATTATTAATAAAACTGGCTAGCAATGCGTCAGTTTATTTATCGTAAAGAATAATTATTTCTTCTGATAATTGACTACATTAAATTTTTAATCCTTAACCCTCAAATTAGTCCACGTTTATGACAATATGCACTGTGTTACTCAGTGCGGTAATACCAATTATATCTATGGTAAACCCTTAAGATATAAATGGACTACTTGAAAATATATTTATGGTTATGTATTTGATAACATTATTATATATTTCTGTGAAATAAACTAAAAATGGTTGAATGTACTTTAAATAATTTGTGAGTGAATATGGTATGATAAATTTGGAACAAGGAATGAATTTAGGTTTATGTAATTAAAAATAAATTAACAAAAGTTTCGATTTTTCTAACTCTTCAGTACATATTTATTATAAATCTGATTTTAAATATAAATAAAAACATTTATTTCTCGGCTATGAGAATTATTATGTTGTTGAATGTAACTACCAGTACTACTATGCAAACGGTCAAAATACAATTCAGGTGGTACATCTTGCACCAATATATAACTCTTTCTTCACGCTTTTTATAAAAGCTAATGTTACAAAAATTCATACATGATTAGAAGTATCCTCAATTTATTGAGTACGCTTTGTAGAATGTTAATGTTGTACTTTATTTATGGTGGGATAATATGACAACAGTATCCTATTTAGGAATAGCAACTTATTTAAGTTGCACTCTATAGGAATTTAGCCTAATTATAATAGCCTTTAATTTCTGAAGATCGTGGAAATCTCATATATTATGATTCCACTGGACCATGAACTGTAAACTAATAAAACGAATAGTTTAGAAAATGAAATCGATAAATTGTTTATCAAATTTTGGTGTTTGATAATATCAAACGACTATATTAATTACTTCTCATTTAAATCCGAAAGGCATTATATACGTTACCTGAAATTAATCGAATTTAACATTATTAATTTTAATTTAATTTTGAAAAATCAAACTAAATTATGTTTTATATAGGCTTTTAAAATAAGTTTGTCGTTATCATATTGCTTTTTCTTAAATAATATAGCTATTAATGCTTTAATGACTCTAGATGCGCTAAAGTCAGAATAAATTTTACCAGCTTATTTTTCAATAGTTTTACATTAGAGTCTATTATTTTACCACTATTTAACCTTCCTTGTAGTAAGTAATTATCGTTAACTATACCAAAAGGGATACCACGTGATTTAATACGAAAGACACTGCTTCTTCGCGGCGTTATTTATACAAATTAAATCATGATTTATTTCAGTAATATTAAGCAATTTACAGCTAACTATTATATATTGGGATTATAAAATCGCACGATTTTAATTGACATAAAGCACGTAAGAAACTAATTTATTAATAGAAATTTACGTAGGGCAAACAGGTCGAAACTTCAAAATTAGATTAAACAACCATAAGACATCATTTCGATTAAATAAAACAAATTCGATATTCGCGAAACATTATATGAGAACCGGCATACCTTTGATGAAGATGCACTCGAGATAATCCATTTCGCCGAGGAAGGGCTTATAATGGATTTACTCGAGTCTCTAGAAATACACAAAGCAAAATCTAATCCGGACTTCCCCATAATTAACGATCAGTTGGCCTTAGTATCCTTCTCTTTATTTAACTGTATATAAATATGCGTTGAAATGTATTAAAATTACTTTAAGTTTGAAAATGATCAGCTGTTGATCGAAATACGAGTCACTTCTCTAAATAAATAGTGTGATATCAACAAAGTGAGTTTTACTTTAATTAAATATAATTAGTTTATTTAATTGGCACCATTTATTAAACTGTGATATTACAGAATTCACTTTAGTTTTAAACACATTTATATTAAAACTGCAGTATCATCTGCGTACATAAATACTTCTCCATTAGTTATATATTTAGGTAGCTCATTGTCAAAAAAAACAGAAATATCAGAGGCACCAAAATACTTCCTTGAGGCGTACCCACATTAATGGTGTATTCGTGTGATAGTGACTCTTTGTATTTAAGAAAATATATTCTTTTGCTGAGATATGACACGATCCAGTCATTCCCTAACCTCGAAAACCAGCTTATCACACCAAAAATCAATATTTATATATTTTTTAGGTCAAATAAACTAATAGAAGTTTCTTTATTGTTGTCTATTTTAATAAGACTGTATTGTATTATATTTATAGTTTATCTCGGTATCGAAACCCATTTTGTTTTTCGCTTAATATATTAATTTTTTTCAAGGAAAGAAAATATCCTTGTACAAATAACCTTTTCAATAGTCTTTTCAATAGTCTTATTATTAGTAGAGTAGGATATTTACCTAGAATTACTGAAATATTCATTATATTACACAAGAATGGTGCTATAATATCTGCATTTGCTTTAATTAATCTAATTGGAATCTCGTCAATTCCAGAAGAATTGATTGCAAAAATTATTTTACTTTCATACATAGGAGCAAAAGTTATGTCCTTAATAGATTTTTCAAAAAACGTATCAAAATTATTTGATACTTCTCGAGTACTTTTCTAAATTGCATATTGTTACGATTAACTAGACTCCATAAGGCTTTGCTTTTATTTTATGCATTTTTATATATTTCCAATACTGAATTGATGAGGCTGTTACTTGTTGAAACACCATATCACTTAATAAAATGCTGACACAGGATATAGTTTACAGAAACATTTTTGAAATCATATACCGTGCCAGTAATTTATAAAATTTTATATTTGGCATCATGCTGTTTTTCTTTCAGAAATAATTAAATCATTAAGAATTTTCCTTTTAGTTCTGAGCTTTGTTTTTAAATCCTTTCTACCTATCTATTTAAAAATAAAAACTAAATTTTTAACTTCATGATATAGATTTGGTAAAGTAAGCGTTGGGCATAGCCATAGTAAGTATATAGAATGGACAAACGGGAGAACTTGGAATCGCTAAGATGCTACTCAAAATGACCAAAAAATTAAAAAAAACAAATAGGTAAGTTGTGTTCTACTACAGCGACACCATGAGCCTATGCTATCTTCCACCTAGTGATCACTTTCTCCATAGCAAAAACATATAATCTATATACTAATATGTCATTCACCTCGTACAATAATTGTTTTTTAACAAGATTATTTTTGTATTATTAATATTGCTTCGTTCGAATTGACAAAGAATATTTGATAGTCAGGCGCAGGAAGGAGATGTAAATTAATATTTCTCAATTCCGCAGAAGCAATATAAATACAAATAATAGTGAAACTTGCGAATTTTGAAATAGGAAATTTTTCTACTATACTGCAGCCATGAAGAAGATTGAAAATCAATAAATCAAAAGAAATTTCGGCCGAAGAGTTTAAACACTGTTGTATTAATGTTAAAACTCCTTTCTGTGCCTGAATATTAAATATTCATTATTTTTTCAAGATTTTCTTGATGATCTGGGAATTGCGTGATTATAGTCACATAATAGAGATGCATGAACTCCAAGAAGATATCTATTCATGCATAAGTCCGGATAATTTAGAATTTGCTGCATTTTAATCATCTTTATACAAATTTTCTTAGGGAATACAATCCCTATTGAGTAGGGTGTAAAACCATTTAGTTTTTCATGCACGAATATACAAACTACTTACTGAACAATTTTATAGATAACGGGTGTCCAACAATTATTGTAGTCTCGGGTGGCGTTGGAATCAAATAAGTAGGTCGATTCTTACATGTTCCAAATAAATTGAACTGACATTTTAATTGTCAAACATAATTCAAATGTGAATTTATAGTGTTGTTAACTTAAATAAGTAATTAGAATATTACATCATTTAAATTATGTTTGACAATTAAAATGTTAGTTCAATTTATTTGGCACATGTAAGAATAGACCTACGTATTTGATTCCAACGCCACCCGAGACTACAATAATTGTTGGATACCCGTTATATTTTTTTACAACCATTTTACTAATTAGTATGCACTGTATCATTCTTTGATAATGGCTATAAAAACATAAATTAGGGTCAATCCGTTATTTGAAGTTATTTTAGAAATGTTTAGTTTTTACGTGTTTTTTCGGTTGTAACAATAACCAACTGATTTGATATGTTTCTTTTTAGCAAAAGACAGTTTAAGGACTTCAGTCTCGAGTATTCCCTCATTTGGCAGTGATAACAGCTTGCAATCGACGAGGTATACTCTGGATCAGATTTTGGATCACATTCTGCGGAAAACAGTATGTCACGAAGTTCTTTAGAAATCTGGGGGCGGCACATGTCTCCGTAAACATTTTCCCATCTTATCCCAAACATGCTCAATCGTATTTAAATCTGGACTACGAGAAGGCCAAAGAAATCTTGTGATTTGACTCTCATCAAGAAACTCAGTGACTATCTGAGCAGTGTGGGTCCGTGCGTTATCATGCATAAATGTTGCGTCCTCTCCAAGAATCATCATGAACGGCGAAACATGGTCTTCTAGAACCTTTTTCAGATACCTATGCGCAGTCAATATTCCATTCTCAATAAAGACCAACTCCGTGTGAGTGTTAAAAGATATGCCTCCTTATGCCATAATTGATCCTCCACCAAATGGAAGTCGCTCAGCAATACACGCTTGAGCATATCTCTCGCATTGCCGTCGCCACACTCTTAAGACAGAATAGCGTTTCATTAAATAAAAAGCATATCAAAGTAAACTTGTTCATTTTTATTACTTAGCATATCAAATTAAAATTGTTCATTTTCATTACTTTCCATAAACTTTCAACAAGAAAAAATTATTATGCAGCCGAAAAACACTTAAAAAACAAAAACAATCTAAAATAACTTCAAATAATGGATTGACCCTAATTTTATGCTCTATATATCTAATATGCTTTTCTATCAAATGTGTAGCAGAGAAAGTGTGAATAATTTTATCTCATGTTAAACAAATATCCTTCATACAAATAGACAATTTAGTTGATTTGTTTAATAAAATTACCCTGCCCATGATAGTTAGTAGTACTACTCCAAAAGTACACTCCTTAAAACCTTAAAAAAATAGAAAATTGGGAAACTCATGTGAAATGATTGCTAAGTTTCGCTTGATGGTGAAATAAAAACCGTAAAGGAGGGTAAGAACGGAAACATCACGATGGCAATTTATACATAAGAATAATTAATTTTAGAACCATAAATGTATGAAAGAATTTGAAATCAAATAATTAATAGGTAATGTAGAATATACTACTTTTTGTAGCTTGTGATCATTTGATATATAATGTGTATTTTTAATTACTAAATTTTAATATACTTTCAATTAAATTAAATAATAATTGTTATTCGGATTTAATTTTGCAACTGTAATTAATTACGTTAACTAATAAACGACAAGTAACCCACTAGTTAACATGAGAATAAATTAAGCTTAGGTGTTTTAAAATCTTAATAATACAAAAACTGCAGTTAATTATCTTGAATCACAATTAGTACATTTTAATATAGTTTTTTTTTTTTAATTTCTAACCCACGTAATAAAATGTATTCATACTGCAAGGACCGGGCTAAAATTAAATGATTTAAAGAAGATTAATTCATAAGTAATTATCTTACAACGAATGACTACCATTTTTATGAAATACATATTATTTATTTACTTATTATTCAATAGCTATGAGAGGATCAAGAGTAGTATTGACTAAAATTAATATAATTTTATATACCGATGTTGTAATACATCATTGCATGTTTAACTAAATATATTAAATAAATATAATATATAACCAAGTTACAGTGAAATAATCGTACTAGCAATACATGTCGCTGATGTGTTTACATATGTACAAAATTATATTTATTAGATCTTCTGACAAATGTATTACATGATTATATATGTGTGTCTGTGTGTGTGCGTGTGTGTGTGTATGTGTGTGTGTGTATGTATGTGTGTGTGTAGTGTTTCCTCTTCGCATCTAATTTCCTTTTGCTGAAATTCCTAATTATATCTTCAAGGGAGGGTGTGTTTTATTCGAAATTCTATGCGTTTAAATTTATAATGGCATTGCTGTTCAGCCTTAAGTTATTCCAAGAAATGCCATCTAAAATTTTGTTGTTCTTTAACATAGATCTATTAGTAACTATACGTTGTTTACCGCGCTAATTAGTACACCTGTGCGCTGCCGTCGAATTTAATTTTTAGTGGAAAAGGTTATTATTGAACATTATATACAGGAAGAACCTGTCTATGTTTCAAGTTCTGATAACAAATGCCATTAAATTATATTTAATCATTGACGTTGATACTAAATTAAAAATACTGATAGTAGAGACGCATTATTCTGTTACGAAATCTACTAGGAACTCATAGGGCGGATATAATTTTGTAGCAAAATTATTTCGTTTTTTTTTGTAATGAGACTGTATAATATAATTGTATTATACTAATATAAGTATATAATATATATATATATATATATATATAGAAAACTAAAATCTAAAAACTCACAAATTGTAAGTCACCACGTTTTTATTTTGAACTAATTGCGCCTTATGTTATGTACAGAGCCCTGATGAAGCCGAAAAATTAAATTGTCGAAATATTGGCAGTAATTTAGAAGAGTTTTCTTAAGCAGACCCAGCCGCATACCCGTTAT